>OMNV01006727.1:0-17128 GCA_900303265.1 Brotula barbata
CCATCAAAATCTACTAATGTACTCATCTCCCCACAAAAATATCATTGGAATGGATACATGATGTACCCCTTCACTCCATAATATCATGGCATAATAACAATTAATGGAGGATCCAAATTTTAACACCCACCTAGATATAGATAGATAGATAGATAGATAGATAGATAGATAGATAGATAGATAGATAGATAGATAGATAGATAGATAGATAGATAGATAGATAGATAGATAGATGGATGGATGGATGGATGGATAGATAGATAGATAGAATCAGAATCTTGAACTGAACTGGCTTCATATAGATACATACACACTATAAATCACAATCAGACACACGTGGATCTTCATATTCTACTTCTTTCTAATTTCTAATCGCTCGCGTCCCCAAGGGCAACATCAAACTTTAAGACCACCTGGGGGACAGAACCTGAGCAGAAGCCTGCATGGTGTCCAAGTGTGCATTCTATTCCTCCTGGGGGGCCTCATTAAAGACAATTTAAACAACAAAGCGAGGGCCCTTAGGTTTCCAAACATCACCAATAGCTATGAAAATATCATTAAAGCAGTGCACTCGTGTGTAATGATTAGCCACGTGAAAGATCCCAGAGAGACTGGTAAAAGAAAAAGTCTCATTGGTCTTGAAAATAAACATGAATGGCCCAGGAACGTGACTGAATACAGAGGTAGTATTGTGTCAAAGAGGTAACACAATGCACAGACACCGCACTGATTTTTGTCACTGGGCCAGGGATTGTCTTTAACAGACAATGAATGGTTGGAAGGTATGCATGGTATTATTTAACCCTTTTGTTAGAAAAGATTGTCATTATGCAAAACCACCACCTCCTTTAATACCTCTTCAATCATAACCAGTCTGGCAGCTCGTCAAAAACAGTACATTGAGTCTATTTGTACTTGCAAAGGTCAATGCACACGTGCAAACATAAAATTAGATGGTCGCTTTGTTTGTTCGAACCTTCAACATGAATACTGGAAAATGCTGTCATTTTACAAGGAGTCACGATTACAGAAGAACATACTGTTATCACCTCATGCAGAAGTTGAAAAATAAACACAAAGTTAGAGTTGAATACTTATATGTGTGTATGACATGTATGATGTGTAGAATAGATTATCTGAATGGATTTTTTTCAAACTTACAATGCTAAGCAAAGAATATCAAAGGTCAATGCTGATTGCAATGTGCACGTTCAAAATGCTCTCATGTTGCACACATCACATTATAATCAATAAACAGTGACAGTAAGAGAGATGCTTGGAATTGGTACAACTGATAATGATTTTCTTCACTGTTGAATGAAGGAGGCATAGATAATAACTGATTGCCTGTTTTAGAAACATGAATGTCTGGTTCACCGGTACACTCACATGGCGTTC
Organism: Brotula barbata; assembly: GCA_900303265.1. NCBI lineage: Eukaryota > Metazoa > Chordata > Actinopteri > Ophidiiformes > Ophidiidae > Brotula > Brotula barbata. The sequence goes on from OMNV01006727.1 coordinate 1,399, forward strand.
GTATCATCAAAAAGAGATAATCAAGGATATTACGCCACCTATTGGTGTGGGAGTATTACACTTCACTACTTATTCAGGGTACCAAACTTAGTTTAACATGGTTATGGAATTAGTTGAAAAAAAAATACAAGAAATATATGAAATGTACATGCTTATGTACTGGTCATATAAGAGGAGATATGTGTAAGAATTACTTATTTACTTAATAATGTACTTTATTTACAGTACCGCTGAGGTAAAGGGTTGCAGAATCTAATTATACTGTGGGTAAGAGCCACTTTTTATTCACTGATCAGGAATATTTCCAGACACTCCTCGTCCCCCTGAGGATAAAAGTGACAGATGGGCACAAGATGATACCAAGATTAAGGGGCTGTGGACAAGGGACTAACCAGTATGCCATCGATGTCAATAGACATTGGAACTCGAGAATGACACGAGCGGAATGATGACCTCTCAGCTTCAACTACACTCAAACAAATTGAACATTATGCGCTTCACAAATTTGGGCGTCGGGGATGTTTTCTTGGTCACCATGATATAGTACAGGACCACTAATAATCTGGTTACACACTGTGATGTGGCGAAGTGTGTACTGGGTGTGAGGATGTGCGGTGAGGGAAGAAATGTCACAAAACTGAGCTTATGAACGTAGACGAAAAACAAAATGAACAAAAAGATATCAACATTAGTGGTGTTTATTCAGTAAATCTTTATTAGTGCATGAACAGAATGCCATGACCAGATTATTCATTTTCACACATTATATATCTTCTCCTCTGAGTTCCCTTAAAAAAATAATGAAACGATTTACAGAGGATTATTTTTCTGAACTAAGGCAAATATTTATCCAGGTGCTGTACAATTTATAAACATTTACAACTGTGATGCTATTAAAACCAAAAGGCTGTTTTATGCAGGAGCAATGCAAGGCCACAGTATCATACGTGGTAATAACATGAAGAGGATTTAATACAGTAGCCCATTTTATGAACAATAATTTGGACAATAAATTAGGAGGTGATTTTCCACATGAAGAGTTCACGTTTTTGTTTGCATCCTTGGTTCAAGAGAGGAATTGCTTGTGAAGTTCAGCGTCTTAACCACTAGAGGTCACTGTCCTCCACACTACCAACACTACATTTATTTTCTTCAGAAGAGGGCCAAACTAATCTAAATAAAAACAGATTGGTTATTGTATTATCTGCAATAAACTTTTCACGTTAAATACAACCACTCAAGGTCTCCTCATGTGGAAAACTAAATAGATTCTTTGAGAGCCAGGCTTTATTCATATGACAAATGTGCTACAGGGACGACACTATTTAATGATTGAAGTCAAAAATAGACATGCTATATTTCTCGCATATTTAGGGTCATGGTCTAAATAAAAATAAAAAAAAAAATTGACCAAAAATAGATTTGTAAGATAGAATGTGGAAAAGCTATATTTTTGTGCCTAGATTTTACCATGATAAAAATACAAATATCTCTTTACGTTTTAATAAATTGAAGGCAAAAGTCTCCCTTCTTACAATCAAGCTCTGTTAATCAAACCCATCTAAATTAGGAATCAATATGGGCGTAATCACTTTGTTAAATAATAATATACATATCAGATTAGGGTATAGTCGATGCTACAGCAATTTAATACATACATAGGCTAGTCAGCCTGTACACATACACACAGCCAAAGGACCTAGATAGTACAGAGCAGCTAACATTAGACATGACAAAAATGGAGGAAAGTAGCACGACTGTGTACAGACCATGAACAATTCGATGGAATAGAATGTGTTGACTGTGCCACCACCCGACCGGCCAACGTACGCTCTATGGTGACACGTGATGTGTGTGTGTTTTCTACAATGTGTACTTGAGAAACAACAGTGATTTCTGGTCCACTCAACACAATTGTCACACGTTATGTTTAACTGCGATGCTTATCTACACATTCTATTTCTATAAAACCGCACATCAAAAGTAAAATGACAACATTGATATGTGTACTAACAATTTGTTTACATATAATCTCAATAAATTACTATGCTTTATTATCAACACAAACGAGAGTAGAACTGTAACCACAAGTGTCTGGTCTGCTGATTGATGCATATAAATCCTCAGGTTGGTCTAGCCGCTCGCTGATGAGCTTGATGGGTTTTCAGTGTCTCAAAATGTGTGTGAATACAGTCATATCCTGTACACAGTTAACACGACTCCACTCGGGCTCTGAAAAACAGACAGTAACTAACAGGTAAGACACTCCGTCCACGTCCACACCTTTTAAAACGTCCATCGGCGACAGTGACTCCATCCTTCCATGAGATAAAAGCTCAGCAATTGCATGAGTGTGTCTTCAAAGTGGCGAAAAGCAGGAACCTTCATCAAAATGGGGAGAGAAGACGAAGAGCAGCTCATGTGTCTCTTTGCTTTCATACGGTATATTCTCACAGCGAGTACGATACCGAGCAGCTTCTTCAAAACCGGAGTCTCTTCATTGGCACGAAACCGGGGTGTCACATCCAAAAATTCACATTTCTAACCCGTCTCTCTTTCTCTCACACATTCACATTCACATTCACACTCACACACACACCACCACACATTTGTACAAGCATGCTTGCTTGCTGCAAACTGAAGGAGGCAAACTGGGTAGAAAATATAAGCGAGGAGAAGCTATGTTGCTGGTTACACAGTGATCTGATTTGTCTGCAAACGCTGCCATTCTGTTCTGACTGCCCATTGTTCAGAGGCTGCATTTCTCCTAGGAGATGAATGGACTCAGGGACGGATATCACACAACCCCGTGTGTTGTCTCCACCTGGGACTGAATCTTAGCAGAGCTGGGGACTTTCCACGGTCCGGGGGTGATGGGAGCTTTCTTGTGGCTCGTTGTCCCGTTGCAGTTGGGGTCCTGGATGCTACTGCTTGAGCCTCTGGGGTCCTTTGCTTCCGGGCGTTCCTTGTCGTCATGTCTCTCTTGGTCCCTCTCTCGTCCGCTCCTCCGACTGAGGGTGCCATTGTCAGCATCTGCCCCTGCCCTATCCTTGTGATTTTGGGAATGGGATCTATGTGTAACTGCCTCTTGCTCAGCCCTTTTGTCCTTGTTGCGGCGTTCGTTGGTCCCCCTGGTGTTGTCTCCTCTCTCCTGCCAATAGCTTGCGTCCTCCTCCCTGTACCGCCAGTCTTTCCCCTCTCCGGAGGCCTTGCTGGGTTGTTGGCCTCCTGGACGCCTGGGGCTTTGCGGCTCCTCCAAGTTTTTCAAAGGCACAACAGGGTCTTGATTCCTCGTGGGGGTTTTCCTAGGGCTAGAGGAATGCCCATGAGGTCTTCTCTCCCTAGTCATGTCTTCCAGGGATTCACTGGGGCCTCTCTCTGTTTTTCTGGGACTGTGGGAACGCTCAGCTTGATCTGACCAGCCTTCAGGGACTGTCATGGGACTTGCAGGCTTGTCCTTATGAGACAGAGTGGAATCACTCTTGCTTGGAAGGGGCTTTCTGCTCTGGGTGTTGGGGTTGGTGCCATGCTTATGGCTGTGGTGAGAGGCTTGGCCTCTGTGTCGGTTTGCCTGGCCGGTGGGTTCAAATTGCTCCTGGCCACCTCCGGGGGACCCAGTTGGTCTGAGGTCCCCCCCAAAGGACTCATTAGGGGAAGTGGTTTTGGGTGAATGAGGGGACAATTCAGAGGTAGAGAAAGAGGACGGAGATGCTGGAGATGACAGCCCATCGGATACAGGAAGTCTTAAAAAGCTTGAGGTTGGAATGGTTACTTTGTCCTTGGAACCTGAAACACAATCGTTGGAGAGCAAAAACATAAATGCAGCATCAAAAAAAATCCCTCCCGTGGAACATTTTACGACTAGAAATGAAAAGATAGTCATGCCAAAGAAGCACAGTATTGTGAAGTCAGAGCTCGCTTTCTCTAATAACTCTGTGAAACAGCCTTCAAAGTATTTACTTTATTCAAGATACAGATCAACCGACAACGCGGCAATCAATGAAAAAGGTGTTAGCGTTTACCCAGCGCTGACGTTTCAATTTCCCCCCCCGAGCTGATAAGAATGGCACGGCTGTGTGAGCAGATATACAGTATGTTGCAGAAATCCAGAGACAGAGAGTGAAGATTGATGGACTTAGCAGTGCTGAGATGAGCTTTTGAATTTCTATAAGCACAAACTCATAGAAATCCATTCTAATTGGAACTTGGGATGGATGCCAGTGAACACACGCACATCCTTGTATCACTTGTCACTCACTCAATATCCAGTTATGGACTTTTCTCCGGGTCGCCGTCTTTGTTTATCTGCAGGATGATGAGTGTTTTCAGTGGCATCCCCTTGTAATAGCCTTAAAATAACCTGTGGGACTCTGAAGCCTCCCAGCGCTCCTGCAGGTCTGTTTATTCTCCCAGGAGTCACTGCTTTAGTTTAGCTCTCCACTCCAGTGCAGTCGAGAGTAATGTGTGACGCATTCGAAATTTACTGAGCCACGGGTAACCGATCCATGTCAGACTGACCATGAGAGATGGATGAAGGGACGGCGAAGGACAGTTAAATCTGAGAGGTGAATCACTTTAAATGGGGCGGTCAAAGGCAAAAGAAGGAATACAAGGTTTACCAAGGTTATTAGGGACAGACCAAGAAAAGCAGTGAGGCCTTTAGTGATGCTCTGGTTTCATGTAGAAGCACAGGGTGGAAGAAGAGTTCAGACCTATAGGAGGAAGAGATAAATAGGAAGAAATAGATAGCTGTGCTGCGGCAGAAAACAGAAAGCAGGCCAGGGAGAGGAAGAGAGAGAGAGAGAGAGAGAGCTACAGAGGCAGATCAAGATAGAGAAAGCTATAGATAGAATGAGAGGAGAAAAAAGGGTCAAGAGAGAAGATGGCAACACATGCATAAGAATAAAGAAAGTAAATAAAGCATCTTGCTATCAAGCATATCCATACAAAAGCCTCTTCATCTGCATGGCTATTGTGCTACTGTTGGTGCAAGGGCTAAATTGTGCGCACATGCATCCGTTTACTGCAGTTACTCACTGTGATCGGGGACCAAGCCCTGGCCTGGTCGGAGCAGGAGATGGACTTTACTGTCTCCTGCTTGGATCAGCTCTATCGCCCGAGTGTGTGTGATGCCCTGGGTGGCTTCGCCGTTGATCTCCACGATTTGATCTCCGACCTGCGAGGCGCTCGTAGTTAGTTCCACCGTGACCTTACGCGTCACAATCAAATTTCATTGTACCATATTTATAGGAGGGAGACGACCAAGTGGAAAGACTCACATGTATCCTGCCATCTTTAAGAGCAGGTCCATCTTCAGCCAGTCGCAGGATAAACAAGCCCATGTTATACTCTTTCCCTCCTCGGAGACTGAAGCCAAAGCCTCGCGGTCCGCGCTCGAGCTCCACCACAAAACAACCCTGTTTATTTTGAAATTGTTAGCAGAGTTTATTTGAATGTTTCTGCATCGTTATTTAGCTATTTAAAAGTAGTTAAAAATAACTAATGACTGGAAATATGGGGAGGTGTGACATAAAAATATTCCTGAAATAATTCCTGAGGGTCTCACCTGCTTGGGACCTGAAGTAATGATTGCTCCCCCGTCTCTTGCTGGTTGAGACTCTCCATTCCTACTGCAGAAAAAAAAAACAAAAAAAAAAAACGCAAGATAAAGCCACCAACGTGCGGCAGATATTCTGAATCGTAAAAGTCAAACTTAAAATCGTGGAAACTGGAGGCGTAACGGTAATGAAGGGTTGCTGCGCGGTCACTGTAGAATCTGTACATCCTGGAATATTAATCTGAAAACGGGGCTAAGAATAATAACAATGATAAATAATGCAAAAAGCAATACGTTCGCAGATCAGTTCAGCAAAATATAAACGACCGGCCAGGAGATATACGCTTTAAATATGAAAAACAGATGCTATATATGCAATTATAGGAATGAACTATGTTGTATTATCCAATCTAAAATGTTATATGCTACTATGTTATCAAGAATATTCATGTTCATATTAAATACTGGTACAAATGTGAACAGTCTCAAGGTGAAACGTGCATCCTGTGCACAAACACGGACGAACTCGTGTGGCTCTTTGGGAACAAACTGTCTGTCGTGTAAGCAGCCACGGCCTGTGCACGTAAAATGAATGAACTGTGGAAATCCTAACCACACAGTTGTAATAAATCGTCTTTCCGTTCAACATCCATTACAACAGCCAGAAAGTTTCTGTTGGTTCCATTATACACTGTTGTGCAAATACTTCAAAGGGCCGGGCCGTTTTTACAGTTCAGTGGCAGACGACCAGGGTGAACTTTAATGCTTCGCAGAGCTCATAACAATGACTCTGTGGCAACGTATCTAAAGTCTACGCCTTCTTAGCAGCTCTGGATTGGAGAGGGCTTTACACACTCCATGTAGCCGGGCTGACTGCTCCGACTCCAGCCTAAAGAGAGAGAGAGAGGGATCTGCTGAGGAATGGCCACAAATGAGGAGGAGGAGAAGAAGCCAGCAGATACAAAGAGCGTGTGAGGGAGGGGAAGGATGCGGCTGTGTGAATAGATTAAAAGTCAGACACAGGTAATATAGTTTAAGAAGTCTGATCAAAGGGAAGGCAAGACTTTCCATTAATCCCTTTCTTCCTCCTTCGCCATCCAAACAGCGAGCGCAGGGGATTTTTCTGTCTTTTCGGGTGAGAAAGGAGCCCGTGGTGACGGTAATGCCACACAATGCATCACAAAGCAGAGCCTGATTTAAGAGGTTCAAGCGGTGGAACCTTTATAAAATTGTGCCCAAAGGAGTCTTTCTGAGCCCCAAATGTAAACAGGACATTGGCACGCGAGCAAGAGAATGTGTGTGTACCTGTCTGGATGGCTGGGAGGCTGCTGGCCCATGGCTCTGTGTTGTGTGGAGGGACTCTGCTTGGCTGAATTTGTTCCAGATGGGGGACTGCTGTCTATAAAAACACAATTTATACCAAATAGCATGAGACACGGGGAGCATTTCTTTACCCCTGCTTTTAAAACACTTGACTCAGAATGTTCAAATTTTCCAAGGGATCATCTGAACATTCTCTTTGGATCTTCACAGAGTTGAGGCTTTCTTTGTGTGAACCTACCATCTTCAGGCACAACAGTGAGGGTAACGGAGTTGCCAGCCTCCTTGATGAGTTGCACGATATCGTTGTGTGACAGTTCTATGATGGATTGGCCGTTGACAGCTGAGATACGGTCTCCCACCTTCATCTGACCCATGCGGTCTGTCGGGCTGCCTTCGATGATGCGGCCTATCTTATGAGGGATAACTAGAAGGAGAAAACAAACAATGGCTGCATTGATACAACGAAACCAAACATTCAAAACAGACCAAAAAACAGACTGAGCATTTCAAGATTTTTTTGTTTTTGTTGTTGTTTCACTTGTGAAGCCGAGTCAGTCAGCCCTGACGAGAGGTTGTGCAGTTTGTGCAAATTCAGCATGTGGCTTTGAAATCCAATTTTATTCCTGTGAATCTTATCAATATCCGACAAAGGCAGAGTGACTGGGCTTACACAAAAGAAGCATACAAAATAAGACACTGACCAAAAAATCTAAATTACTAATGAAATATATACAGGAACCTCTGATAATTGACTCAATAGAATATTTGATAGAAAATGAAGAAAAGGCTACAGTAGGCATTTTGCTGTAACTACTGAACTGATGTATACATATATAAATAGGTATTTATGTAATATACATGATTTAATATTTATACAAAATTACTATGGTAAAAGGAAATACTGCAAGTAATGATTTCCAAATTAGTCCTTAAATTACTCCATGCTCTAAGACAAGACAAAAAGAGCAGCTTTTTCCTAATTCTGACCTCCAGGAGGGGGTTTGTTTTTAGACGTGAGGATGACGAAGCCGAATCCTTCATTGTCTTTGCGCTGCAGTGTGACGTCGAAGCACTCGGGCTGAGAGGACAGGGCAGACTGGCTGGGACTTGGCACCTCAATGCGAGGCAGCTTGGGAGAGTTGTTGACCAGAGCTGATGCTACCTGGTGGCCGCTGTTCTCCTCTCCGCCATCATCTGATGAAGGATCATTTGTTGGAGACATCAGGGAACAGTCGGAGACAGGTTTCAGTAATTGTCCAGAACACAAAGGCTTAACACAGGAAAATACGATACTCTGAGTGAACTCAATCTACATTTCAGGTTACAAAAAAAAGAAACTTTTACAATATGCTATTCATGAGTGGTTTGCTGAGTCCGTGTTTTGTCATCTGGCACCGGTGAAGCTCTTCTTGGAGCTGCTTTGACAACAGAAACCCTTGGATGATTGGTGTTTAATTTTGTCAGTGTGAGCAAATCTTGTAAAGTCTGAACACAGCAGAGATTTATGCCACTGAAGAAGAAAATAAGACAAAGTATTTTCTTGGCCCATGAGATGTAAATGAAGTCCAATTGGTATAATCCACAATGTCCTTCTCCCCGCCAGCCCACACACACGCTGTTTTCGGCCCAAAAAAGTAATCTTTGCAAATTTTAATGGGATCAGAATACATTTTTAGATAAAGAAAAAATAAACAGTGTAATAAAAAAATTCAAGTACCGGCTTGTGCCAGCTTTCTGCGGACTGTGAGCATGACTTGGCCGTTCCGCGCTGCGTTGGTCATCAGCTCCAGCACTTGTTTGTGGGATTTGCCCTTAACTGGCACGCCATCGATACAAAGCAGCTCGTCGCCCGCTCGCAGGCGCCCATCCTTCTCAGCGGCGCCGAGGGGCACGACGGCACCAATGTAGACCTGTGGAGTCAGGAAGATTAGAAAAGGTGCTCAACAAACATTTATTCAACAGCAATCAGGGGAAACACACACTGAGATATGCAGACACTTGACCTCCCTGTTATCCCCCAAAAATGGTAAAAAAAATCCTCTGATATTTCAGTGAGAATACAGGTAAAATACAGAAACTTCCTTCTCACTGCCCATTATGTATTCTATAAGAGCACACTATGCCTGATTGTAAGTCACTGGACCATGCTGAGGCTGCTACCTACCGGCTGTTCTGGCCCCTCGCCTCCTAGCACTCTGAAGCCAAAGCCTGACTCCTGGTTCCTTTTGATGAACACGTCCAGGTCCTTGGTATTTGGAGCTACAGAGAAGAAAGCAGACATGAAAGACCAGACCACATTACATATGCTGTTTGCATGTGTCAGCCCGACGACACAGAGCTGATTGTTCAGCCTACTGTGCTGTATGATGCGGTGAGTCAAGGGATAGGACGAACACTCAGGGACTATTTAAATTAATCATACAAATAAAACACATCAACCCATATGAGAATCAGCCATAACAGTCATAATCTGCCTGTCAATGAACAGAGAATGTTAAAATGAGAATTCTAAGAAACCCATTACTCATTATTTATGACATTAAATATATAACACATAAAACATACCATTGATGAAAACTGAATCTATGATGAATGTAATGATTGGTAACAGTTAGTGACTGCGTCTGCTCTGCGTGATGTGAACTTACGCTTGCTGTCCAGTAAGGCCCTGGACTTGAGGTAGAGGTCGGAGGCGTCTGGTTTGGGCGAAGACGAGCGCAGGGTATTTGATGGGAATGTCATTGGATTGGAGGGCACCTCTGCAGGACTTAGGGTCTCTGTGCTATTAGTCATCTCGTGTCGCTGCGGCTGTGCTGCGGGCTGAGCGGGTGGATGGGTTGGTTGTTGCTGTTGTTGGGGTACAGGATGCGGTGTTTGCTGTGGAGCATGCTGGGAGATGGTTTGAAACGTGGGAGCTGCGGACTGTAACACAGAAAAAAAAAATCACTGTAAATATATTCATATCTTTATATAACACACGTTATTTAATGAGACATTATGCACATCATGAAACATTTAAGAGACTGACGCTGAGCAGTGCATTATGATAACATCCCACACACACATTGTTATACTGTGTATGTAAATGTGTGAATAAGCCCGTTTCTGACTAAACTCTACAATTAGTTTTGAAAGCAATGCGAAACGAGCTGTCGAACACATCATATCATCTCAAACGGCCGGACAAAGAGGGACGTTGCTGCTGTTTGCCAGGACGCACAACATTTGACCACATCCAGATCCAGAAATAACACTCCTGCCACGTGGGCTCCGACAATATGCCAGCTACAAAAGTACACACACGTGCAGCGACTTATTGTTTTAATAATTCAGCAGTAGTTTCATCTCTAGTTTATTCTCTGTTTCAGCCTGCAGTGGATGAGAAATTGTGAAAAAAATGATTTCCACTTACTGGTTTCAGTGATTTCACAGGCGACGTCTGACCTGTAGGCAGAAAGGGAGAGGAGGAGAATAAATTCTTTCATCATCAATTCAATTGTTTCAATTCACACTCCGCTCATCGCACATCACCTCCTATGCAGACGTGCGGTACACCCTGTTCTACGCTGCAATCTTAGAAATTTTTGCAGCTCCTTTTTAACTCTTTCTGCTTTCCCACCTGTCAAGAAATGGCTGAGCAGTTACACCAGTAGGGGGCAGTAAACTCTTGTAATAAAAGCGACTACATGACAGTAAAGGATGGGAAGCAGAGAGGTGACCCTGAACCATGGGAATACACACTCCTCTCTGAGATAACCTTGTCCACTGTTTGCTCTATTAATAGATCACTGTAGATACTGTGGCTTTTTATAACTAATGTTATTAATGATTGGTCGTTATTATTAGAATGACAAACGTCCCTACCAAGTACCAACAGTCAGCAAATTGGTCCAGCAGATATTTTATCGAGGGATTATAGGAGTAAATCCCAAACATGGAGTAATTTCCTGTTTGAGTTCTCTGCTGTGAGTAAAACCTGGTCTAATCCTTGTCCACAGGTGACCTGAGGGAAGCCCCGCAGAGTTGCTCTGAGCTTTCTGGCGTAACACACACACACACACACACACACACACACAGACAGACAGGCAGAAATCTTGCAAAGGCTTGTGCATATGCGCACATATCAAAAATCCTTATAACAGCAGGACACACAGGACAAAACCCCCAGAGCTCAGAGCCCAGTCCAGCTGAGTAAATCTCATATTTCCAGTCTAGGTGGACGACTGAACTACAGTAAAAAAAAGGAAAAAAAAGGAATAAATCGGAATTGGAATTCATAGCAACAACAGCAGCTTTCTGAAATCACAATGATGATTGCCCACTGTCACGGAAATCCGTCGGTGAGAAGAATATAAGACAAGTCTGCAGAGTTTTGTCTTTATTGCATAAAAAGAAGTCTGAGTCTCATGAGAGGTCAGCAGGGCCTGGAGAGACTGACCACGAGCAAAGTATGAAGAGAGGTTATATAGGCACAATAATGAATAGACAGTGTTATCTGTTCCTGTGTTTGTGAGTGTGTGCTACCAGGTGCATCCTGGGTGCAGTGCTTCAGAGAGGGGTGCTTCCAAGTTTCAAGGGAGGCCTGACTGAAAGTAGATAATTGGGGCTGTGTCAAGGACGGCATGACTGTCGTGAGACCCCGTTAAATGTATCGTAGATGTGTGTACGTCGGTGAGAGATTAGTGAGAGTTGAAAAGTTCAGGTTGATAAGTGAGTGCAATGTCAGATAAGTATGAATGCATATAATAATATAAGTTTACATGCATATGTGTAGAATAATATAAGTGTACATGCATATGTATAGAATAATATAAGTGTGAGTTGTATTTTTCTGTTACATTCACCATTTTCAGTCTTGCCTGCCCTCCTTTTCATTCTCTCCGAGCAGTAAGTGAGTCACAGAAAGCGCCACCTCTTTACTTACCGTAAGCCACCCCAGCATGTGACTCAACATGCCTTCCTCAGTGTTTCGAAGGGTGCATGGTGGATGATGCAGAGTTGTTGTGGACCAGACCATGAAATTGCTTTATTTAACACTGGGAGGGTCTGTGTGCCCGAGCAACTGATGCTTGACAAAAGTGCAAATTCCTCATAGGGAAAGGAACTATCAAATTAAAACAATGTAGGTGATAAACGTGAAAGGGCCTGGACGGGTACTGTAGCGCTGTTGGTCTTCATCTCGTGTTTGTATTCACACTGTGTGAAAATAAGACTAATGCAGACGCCACTATCCTAGGCTCAAACGGGGATTTTTACTATATGAACAGCAACCCGAGCAGAAAAATTCAGACGGCAACAACTTATCAATGCAGCCGTAACATCATCAGCATATTTACTGCACCAGCTGTGACATACTTATGAGGATTATGTTTCAGCTTCACCTGATTGAGACTGTTGCCACAGTGACATCATCTGTAATTTTAGTACTCACCTCCTCTCAGCACCAGCACGTTGACCTCACTGCCCACAGGAAGGTCTTTGAGGATGTCCACAACTTGAGAGTGGCTCAGTGTCTGGACATTTTGTCTGTTGATCTCCTTGATGACGTCGCCCTTCAACAGGCCGCGGCACCACTGAGCATCCAGGATCATCTTGACCTTTTGGCCCAGAGGGCAATCGGCTATGGCAAAGCCAAATCCTCCGGGACCTTTCACCAGGGGCACGCCCACCAACTCAGGCTGTAACAGAGTGGGGTCAGGGCCCTCGGGGTTGTGGGAGTGAGAATGGTGATGATGCTGATGGTGGTGATGGGGATGAGGATGGTGATGGTGACGTCCTCCGTTAGCCATGGGCGGCACTGCTGCAGACTGCCTGGAGAGAGTTCCTCCGTCTGGGGCCGTGTACTGGAGATCCTGGGGGGTGGAGCTAGACGGGGTGGGGGAAGTGTCCTTGGAGCTGCTGGCCATCCCTGTGGCCTCCTCGGTACTGCCGTTGTCTTCAGGTAGGGGGTAGCCGCGGCATAGGACCATGTCTACATACTGGTTGACCGGGATGGACTGGAACATCTGGACCACATCAGCATGCGTCTTCCCCAGCACACACGACCCATTAATGTCCACAATTACATCACCTGAAACGATGAAAAACACCAAGGGACAACAATTCAATTAAAAGGAAGTTGTTGCAGCTCTGCTCTTCTTCTTCTTTTAGCCTCCCGTCACCCTTTGGCTGAGAGAGGCCTGGGTGGTCAGTTGAACTGCTGACTGTCTGGCTGACTAAAAGCCCAGTGGAGCAATCAGTCCACCCAATCGATAGCCCTACCTTGCAAACACAAGAGCTTCACGGTTGCGCCCCACATACAAATACAGCGTTTGCTCGGATCCATTACACGAAGCCGTAATGACTTCTCTTTGGTAAGTGAAGAAAAGGAAGCACCACAAAATTAAAACGTTGCTCCTCTGGCATAAATGAAAGTTGCAGCCTGCAGTCATGAATCAGAATGAAACCCACATAAATGTGTTACTTTCCACTTCTTGCTTCAGAATTAATTTACAGACCTCTTTTTGTTTAATCAATTACGTTCCTTCTCAAGGGAGACAAAACATGGAAATAATTATTCTCTCTCCCGATTCAATTTTGGGTTGATTCTCAGAAGCAGCATTAGTGCAATTGTTAAAGCATGCGGTGCAATCAATATTCCCATAGAGTGGATCCTCATGCACTTTGCTAACAGTAATTGAAATGACTCCAGTCTGCATGCCTGTGATCACAGTATTCCCTGTATGTACACTAATAAGAAACTTACAACACCACTAACGCTAATGACTTGATTGAAAGCACTCTGGTAAAGCGACGTATAGCCCACGTGTCCATGTGTGTCGCAGAGTATGAGAGCATGCGGCCCGTGGCGCTTCCACCGGGAAAGCAACCCAGTCGGGAGCCCGATGAAATCTATAATACAGCGTGCGGCCACCTATAAAATCTGTGTTTACCATAAAAAGAACACACGCTCTATTACAATTTTTTTGAGATGCTCTACTGAACAGTGCATAAATGTTTGCCTTTATTCGTGACATTCACGGAAAAGCGGCAGACGTTACGTTTTCACGTGATGTTGGAAATAGGAACAAACACATTCATATTTCTTCTGTTATATTTTGCTGTGACCTTTTCTTGTTGTATGATCAATTCGCTGAAGGATGATCTCTCTAACTGCTATCCCAACCTGCAACCCAAACACTAACACACATTGGTGCAGGTCTGCGGCAGAACCTGACCTGAGGCAATTTTGTTGTCGTGTGCAGCTGGGCCGTCGAGGAGGACGTTTTTGACCTGAAGAAACTCATCAGGTCGATCTCCTCCAATAATGGTGAAGCCGAAGCCCTGCGGACTTTTCCTCAGTGCTGTCTGAAGGATGGAACCCTGCAGCTGAGTTGGATCCCGAGTGAATCCCCACACTCCTCTGCCCGGCTCCTCTGTTGTGTGGATAAAGATGGACAAAGAGGATAGAGGTGAACAAGAGGCGTGACAGTGGAAGAGAGAGAGGTGGTCTCATTATAGTAATTACTTTGTAGAAAATTGGTGCTGATTACCAACCACGTTCACCCGCTCTAGACTTACAACAAAAAAATTGACTGTTCGCATACAGACTGTGGTCTGAGAGCGATAAGGAGAAATTTAAGCATGCAAGTTTTTTTCACACTTTTCTTTCCGTCTCCATCATAATAACATCACTACAGCGACAACATGTCCAACAGGATGTCACCAACCGCTTGTAATTACCGGGGCACTCAAATAAATTTCAATTTAAGTGCAAACTTGAACACGAACAGACAGACACCGGCACACACAGTTTGCCGTTTGCTCGGTCACTTCTACAATTCCATTTGCAAAGCCAATAAATATCCTGTTCCTTTGAGAAATGTCTGTATCTGTCATCACAAACAAGGCATTCGTGACAACACCGTCCTGAAGTACACGGGATATTTTCCATGTAAACTCAGTGCAAATTTCCTTTGTGGTGCCTGCGGGATCTGTAAATGGGTCAACTTTAAAGCGGCGAGGATAGGAATTGTATGAGACAGCCTGTTTGTACGCATCATGGAATGCATGCATGCGCGAGAAATGGAAAAGGATGAGGGATGAGAGGGAAGAAGAAGACTAAAAGAATTGGGATTTGCCTTGACTGAAATGGAAATTCTAACAACGTTATAAGTGAGTTGTGTGCTGTGTCCTTGCATGCTGGGCTCTTCTGCCAGTTCCCACACTGTTAGATGAGGGCACATCAACCTCATTAGGGAGGGTAAAGATAGTAACCCCCCACCCCTCTGCCTCCTACACAACTCTCAAAATCTCAGAGTGCCATGGGATTGCGATTTACATAATTGCAATGCGACTGGCTGATGAACGTGATCGCTGTGAAGAAAAAAAAAAAAGAAAAAAAAAGATTACGCCAAGTGTGATTAACATGACATTCCTTATCGGAGCTCGGAGCAAAGATGTTTTTGAGATAATGAATGCTGTGTTAACAGGTGGAAAAATGTTAAAATCCTCATGACGACGTCGGGTGTGAATGTGTGGCAGCGTGCGTGTATTTTTTATTTTTTTTGACAGGATTACATCCCATCAGACTGCCCGGGCCGCTGGACGTTCACAACACATCACGTCAAGACGCCGTCGCCGCTGTTTCGCACATTGCCACCGCGACAGCAGCGTTGATAGAGAGGTGCGCGGAGCGAGGATGGGAAAAGGGCATAGGCTGCTACACACACCAAGTGATGTTTACATGGTCTTGATTAAGCTCCAGGCCACAAAGGGACACTCCGATTTGTCAGGGGTGAACTAATTATACGAAATGTCACACAGGACTGTCAACGCTGTAATTATGGTCCAGCATAATGCCTTGCTTTG
>OMNV01006727.1:17148-50442 GCA_900303265.1 Brotula barbata
CCACCAAACCACCCCACTAGCCATTAATTCTCATTAACAAGGGTGGAAAGGTGCAGACTGGGCGCAGGGGTGTCTGTCTGAGCTGGGGGCAACACAAACAGGCAACATCATCTACAGGCTGCAGAGAGGCTGAGCTGTGGTCTGCATGCATCAGTGCAAAGCAGACAGTTCTGTCCAATAGGTGTCGGATGGAGACACAGAGGCTAGTTTGAATACTAATTTAGTCATGTCGTGTGTGCGTTTGTGTTCGTGTTGGGGGGTTACAGCGCTCACGCCTTTACCCTGACTGAACTAGAAGGTAAAGACGGGCCATTTGACAACAAGTGGCAAATAACAAACAGACGTCAATAAGTCAGTTTCCACGCAGGCACATTACTCCCTCTCCGTTTCCGAGGAGACCTCCGAATTATAGTGACTGACTGGGGCAAAACCTCGTTCAAAGGGACCTCAGCCTGTCCTCCCTATTTCACCTCACTTGTCAACGTGATTTCTGCTCGCCGACGCCGCTCCATTATTCAAATCAAATATGATTGCTTCAGATGTTACGGGCTGTTTATCAGCAGCCTGTCACCGGTTGGAACATCTTGCAGACAGACATCTCTGTATGAGCTCAATGAGCTCTGCTTTAGCTGTGTACTCCACGGCTGACAGAGGTGCTCCAGCATTTGAGAACACTTAGAATATTTTAACCTGAAACTACAAAGCTGCGAGCCCCGTCTTAATATAGCAGCAATTGATCTCCAGTATCTCTTATGGAGGGGAAGCACAGAAACACAACACCCTGACGGATAACAGATCTTCGCTAACATCATTTCACTTTCATTAACTATTAATGGAACAAACGAGCATATACTATTCTTTTTTTTGGCATTTCTGCTATATTATGATAGGTACAGTACAGAGATAGACAGGAAGGAGAGCCTGTGCCACTCCGGTTTGTGGTTCAAACTCTACAAGGTGAGCCACTGGGGCGTGCCGAGTGTCTACTATTATGTATAAATATAACCATCTGCAAGATTAATAATTGATGCCACAAGTATATTATATAGTATAAGTATATACTCTCCTGAAAGTATCATTTGTTCTAAATGTAGTTTGAGTGACATTGTAGCAGGGACTGTCGTAAATGATGTCATTATCCATCTGTTTTAGGATTTGGCTGTCAGGAACACGTTAGCTTGCACACATACTGTATGTGCTGCTTCAACTGATAAAAGCTTCCTGCCCCCTCAATTTGAAGATGTACAGTACTGTGCAAAAGTCTTTGGCCACCATTAGATTTGTTTTATCAATGCTATCTATCTCTTTATTAGAATACAACCAGAAAATACAGGAAACGTGTATGCAAAAATCAGAAAAGAACAGCTTCTACAGACTAAAGTGTCTAAAGTATTTAGTGTGACCTCCCTTTATACTTGATCAATAGCAGGAAACAGGCTCTCTGAAATCTAATGGAGTGGAACCCTAATTAATGTCATTGATAACACCTGTATTTATCCTACTTTTATCACTATTTCCTGTCAGAACGACTGCTCGGAAAAAGGTCCATTACACCAGGATTGATAGGGGGGGACCAAGACTTTTGCACAGTACTCTATATTTTGCAGTACTGACAAAAAATGAGCTTGAATTCACATGAAAATGGGAAATGACACGAACCACTTGGCCCCATCGCTGATCTTGTAAACGACTGTAAACATGGCGTGTTACTGCGTTACCGCCCTGCCTTCTGATGTATTTACCTGTAGGTGTGGTTGCTGATGGTAGTGTTAAAGTAGGAGTGTCCACGCTCAACTTCCTCTTAGCTTCCTGAACTGGATTCTCAAACTGGGTCTTCTGGTTGATGTGGCTGCGAGGGAAGACAAGTGGCATTAATTCAACATGCAAACATCGGCGGCGCACGTTACGTAAAAGGATTATGTCTTCGCCCTGCTCTGGTCGGCGTTCTGTTTGTCAGACATCCTTCCACGTTTACTCATTCAGTAAACGCGGTCACGTCACTGACAGCTCACAGGCTGAACTATTAATGTCTCTGCTTAGCATTCATCTACGGTTTCCCCTTTGACCAGCTTTTGGCCTCGCAGTCACAGCTTGTCCCACCCGCTGACAGAGATCTTTGCGACTCATGCAAACCTGTGATTTGACTATGAAAGCCGGGCTGGGTCGACGGCTCTTCCGCAGCATATGGCAGACTGATTTAACGCCGTCTGTAAACAGCAGAGCCCCAGAGGTGGCTGCGAGAGAAGTGTAACGCATGCAGATGGATTTACGACGTGAATAACGCGCGGAAATAAAAAAAGAATTGACATGCTCAGTGTTTTCAAAGGGGATTGGACAGGGGGGATCAGTAGCGATCTGCACTGTGACAGTCCACGTTGCCACGGTCTGGGGGAAATCGACATCTGCTCGATACATCGCAATCTCGGGATCAAAAGATTCAATTTGCTCACAGATCGCTATAAGTGACAATGCTCGTCTGCGATCCCAAATCAGTCAGGCAGCTCCTTTATCTTATATTTATAAAGGCCTCTCGGGTGAAAAGGGAATATTCACTGTCAATGCCGGAGCCCTATTTTGAGGATTTAAGACCAAACTCAGCCTGTGCTAAAACGTCACCTGCTCCCATGGTAAGAGAGAGTTGTACGTCCCATTCATGACAGCACGTTGGGAGAACTGATGAATACAGAAATACGCCCATGCATGCTGCATAGTGATTGAGTATTTCAATGTGTGTGTGTGTGTGTGTGTGTGTGATGCACAGAGATATGCTCCCCGTTAAGTCTGTCGAGATAAACATCCCCCTCTCTTTCATGACCACTTTTCATTTCCTCTCTCTTTTTCTCACTCCTTGATTGCTACACCTCGTGCATTGTGCTTTAGTTAAAGAAATAATGAGACTGTCTCCCATCGTATCGAGCCATTTATTCACAACAAATTTTGGCAGACAAAAAGGACATGGGAGATTTGTTTCTCTCTCTCTCTCTCGCTCTCCCTGAGAATGGAATCTCTTCCCCTTTTCCATCTCAGGGACCCCTAACCCTTCATTGTTTGCTGTCTTGATTGTGAGCTCGGTTTTTACATAACACTCAACATCACCGCCCGCATGCTGTTAGTGCTCCTTTGTCCAGTGCTGTGGCGTATGTCACTCTAACAAGCCCTACACGTCCCCTGAGACACAACACCACCACATTTATCACTGCTACAACTAATCAGGTATGACAACAGCAACACAGAGACTTACATTGACTGGGATGACAACAGAACACCCACAAAGCAGAAGACAGAAAATCAAGCAAAGCCTTTCAAATCACATCAAGCCATCAGGAAAAGACTGAAGAGACTGTGTGAGAAATTATATGGTCTCTCTAGGCATAGAGATGTGTCTACTCACTCCACGTAGTAGGTGCCATACTGTGGGTCCTCAATCTTCTCCCAGCCGTAGGGCAGCTCTGGGGAGAGAGCCGACAGAGACGAGGCAGATGCAAATCATTACACATACTGATGAGGCACTACAAGAACAATTGGTCTGACTGTTTTGACTGGCAGCTTCACAGCGGGCTCGTGGCACTTACCTACGTGACGACACACAGATCACAGGGGCTGCCTTTATTTGTCACTATGTGTTTAGGGCTTAATACACACGTGTGTATTGGAGGATGCAGAGGGAGGAAAAAGAGGCGAGTTGTAAAATATCCTCCCCATAAAATAACACTTTTTCTTTCCAGCAGTGCATAAGCGTGCAAAAACTTAAGTTGGTGCTGTTGTGTGACGGACACACGCGGCGCAAAGGGGATCTTTCCGCAAGAGGGGCCATACAAAATTGCCTTTTGGGAGATGCTGCGCTGATGAGCTCTCCGCATGTGTTCCAGAAGCTATTAGGAGGAGAGGGGCAGGCTGGAGACTGGAGGTTTGTGCTGTGTCACTGGCTCTACTGTGACCAGGCCTGCTCAGCTGTTCAGTCCCCGTCTGTTAGCCAGCAACCCCCTCAGAGAGGCGCGGCGGCAAACCCGCGCACGCATCGCTCCGTGCGGCGGGAAGTTTTGGCTGTACTCATGTACTCAGAGTATTCAAATAAGGCTGAGGGCTCAAAGTGCAAGTACCAGTGTTGCTATTGTCTCACCTCCATCCTCGCATTTTTCAGCAGGCTTGGCTTTCTTGGCCAGGCGGGGATCCAACCAGGTGGTGGTCTTGCTGTTGTGACTGAAGTGCAAAGACAAAACAGGGTTTAAGTGTCAGTGAAAAGCATTCAAAAAGATTAAAGATGGCCAAGTGTGCTGAAGTTACAACTAGTAGCACTGGAGATAAGTGATGCCGTACCCATAAAGAATTCAAAAACTGTTCATCGTTTGGATCTTAATCCTTTGAAATACATGTTAGAGAAGAGCTTGTGTGTGTCTGTGTGTCTGTGTGTGTGTGTGTGTGTGTGTGTGTGTTTGAGAAGGAGGCAGAAACAGACGTGGACTAGCAGAGATCATGAAGAGCAGAGTGGAGAGCGTAGGTCAGGGGCAAGCAGAACAATTTAGCCTGTTGTTTCTGCGGCTGGCAGAATGAACTATTGATTCAGAAGTGAGCAGCAGCACCTGGCTCTGTCAGCGGCTCAGCACAGGCTGCTTGCCATACTAACAGGCCAGGTAAACAAAAAGAGGACTGCTACGGCTGCTTTTAGCTGCAGCCAACAAACCCGACATCAAACACAGGGGAAATAAAAGGCACGCGCGTCGAGAACAACTAAGCTGCCATTGCCGGGCTTACATGAAGCATTAATGTCCTCCACCTGGCTGTATAAAATATAGAACAACGACCTGAATGGGATGCAGAAGCACCTCAGAGCCAGACCTCTCAACACGTAATTACTAATGCAGGAAAAAAAACAACTAAAGTGGGATGAGCACAAAGGTGATGAAATGGGGGAGTAACAGAACCAAAACAACTTGAAAGGCTACTTACTCTATGAAATACACCATGCCCGTCTCCGTGTATGCCATCTCCCAGCTTTTAGGCAGAGGTTCCTGACTCTCGTCCGGTGTCAAGGTGTTCCACGCGCGCATGTCCATGGCACCGGCTGTCTGTTGGTAGCTGGGTACCGTCTTCTTCCAGTCTGCCTTGTCCTTGTGCTCTGTGGTCCGGCATGGAGAGAGAGATATGGGCATTGAGACAGACGGGGGGACAGAAGATTGGAAATGGAGGTAAGGAAGATGGGAGAAAGACAGGGAGACAGGACTTGAGAACGTGTCACCATTGGAGCTCCGCTGGGCTTCATGCATCTCTCTGAGCCACTGCTGTTTGAGCTGCCCTGCCTCTGTATACTGGCTGGACAGTTACAGGAAAGGAAGGCAGAGAGAGACAGAGAGAGAGAGGGAGAGAGAGAGTACACAGAAGATAGGACGGAAACAAAGCGAATGCCAAGGGATTGGATTTGCATGTCAGGAAGTGATGCAGCTCCCAAACGAGGGCAAAACTTGACCCATGATTCACTCCACAAACGACTCATCCCAACTTTCTGTGTATCTCATAAACACCTTTCTGTACCTAATCTTGATTTGTGCACATGTGAGTGTGTGCACATTTTGCCATGAACTCTCAGTGGCGGGATCTAAAAAGTCAATTAACCCTTTGAAATTATATAGATGTTTTGTTTAAATTAGCCATTGATTATTTCCAAG
Source organism: Brotula barbata (assembly GCA_900303265.1). Classification (NCBI taxonomy): domain Eukaryota; kingdom Metazoa; phylum Chordata; class Actinopteri; order Ophidiiformes; family Ophidiidae; genus Brotula; species Brotula barbata. The sequence continues at coordinate 22,812 of OMNV01006727.1, forward strand.
GGCTTCAACTTTTTTTCCCATTTCTGACTTTACAAAGTCTATTTTTTTTCAGTTAAAAGGAGATTTATTCTGAAGTACCACCTCTGAGAAACACCTACATACTACCTTACCAGTCCAAAAAAAACGGATATGCTTAGAGAACTGGTTGGGCTACTTGAAAAAAAAATCCAAATCAAAATATAATAAATAATATTTTCTAGATGAGGTGACACTTTTCTTTGTAATTAAATTGCCACAATAACCTTATTCCCACAGATTTGGATTGATTCTCTGTAGAAACTTGCAGTTATTTAAAATACCACCAGGGGGCACTTTTAGTACCTCTGGTGGTATGCGTACCACAGCTTGAGACCCACAGCTCTAGGGTTGCATATGTGGAATCATGGGGTTCATAAACTGACAAGAGTGAAAAAATAAAAAAACTTCTGTCCCCAGCATTCCAGTTATCTGTGTGTATGTGTATGTCTTACACATACCCACCAGTTCAACTAATACATCACCATGCTGACAATGTAATAACAGACTATATTTGTGATGGGGCAACTTATAGACAAAAGAATTAAGAGTGACATCCCTCTGCAGGGTGCGCTTTTTCTTGGCCGGGTGCCACACTCCCATCATCACCACGTGCACCCAAAGCCTCAGCATGTAAACTTCTCTGTAAACATGTCTCTCTGTCTCGCTTGATTTTCTTAATTCCGTCTCCATCCCAAGTCTCATGGCCCATGGAGGCCTTGAATGCTGATCTGGGCCATAATTTCCATTAGAAATACTTACACGCTCGATTTAGCCTGTTTAGGCTAAACAATGATTGTGGCCATTCCACAAACCTGTCTATGATGAATGTGTTTTTTTTTTGGTATTTTTGGTATTTTGGTATGCTAAATGTAATATATCGTAGTGGTTTCTGTCATGGAGAGTTTGGATGGAAAACAGAATGACTGCAAGCGCTTTGGGGGACCCCAGCAGGACCAGCTACAGTCCGCTGGAGTGACCCAGACGCAAGGAAATGCAGAGTTGCAAGAAGTTTTGTTGTGACGGGTTTGGCTCCAAATCAGCCCTTAGTTCAGCCAAGAGCTCTAAAATGGCGTTGGTGGATAGGCCATACACGTTTAGCACCTTTCCGATTATCACCTTCCCTTCAAACCTATTATACACAGACGCAGTCGCCGTCTCTGACATTACTTTCAGGCTTAGTAAATCGCAATGCATGCGCGGAATTCACCGATTTGCATATTCTCCTCCCACTCTTTTGCACACCCCTATTGCATATTCATTAAGGCTGCCGCACTGAATGGGCAAGGCGTGTGATCGTGCACATTTGTAAGACGAAAATCCTCTGTGCACACTGTCAGTAGATCCGGTGCTCCGTTTGTCTGCAGGTAAAGTAAGTTTACACACGTTTGTACACACGCAAAGCTTGAGTAAATCAGGCCCTCAGACTGTTGACGTCCCTTGCATTTAGGATGAATCCCTTCCAGGAGCCATTTTACCTTGTTATTTGCACTTTGACTTCTCTGCAGAAAAATACTTGAAATTGGTACGCTCCAGTGCGTACATGTCGACATGGTAATCATTGATGGGTAATGGTGTAAATGTGTTGGTTCTGCTGTTTTCTGTGTTCTCGCTGTTTCTCAATCTAAAAGAACTTAAATAAAGGGCCGCATGTGATTGACAATATATTTGGCTGGTTACCTGAAGTACCACCAAACATAACGGCTGGAGGAAAGCAGGACGAATTAGCTGACTGAACGGCTGTTTGTTGGAATAGCGTCGTATGCGTATTGTGCAAATCGGCTCATTTGGCTAACAGTCTGGAGTAGTGCCACGCTGAACCAGGCCAGGAAGTCGTCAGGCCTGGTCAGAGGCTGGTGACTGAAGCCATAATAAAGAAGTGGACAGCTGGAGAGCTGGGACCATTACACATTCACTGTCCTCCGAACAACCATTGTATGTCTTGTGCATTACGGCTGGAAATGATTAATGAAGTGACGCGGCCTTTTCATTTTGTAATGTCTCGTAATGGTTCAGGAATCTGAAAACATTTTTCTAACTGCTCTTTAACAGCACAATTAACAATTAAGGTCACAGTAAGCGCCTTCCGACACATTGCGTCGGGAGAAGCGTGTGGCCTTCAGTTTGGTGCCATGAGTCATGTGAGGACATCTTTCTAATGGAATAAAACAAGAGCAATGTCTATCCGTCTAAAGGAGGGATTTCTACCCAACAGACTCTTGACTTTGGAGGGCTGTGATTTAGTGCTGACCTTGCATGCAGAACAGCTAATCCAGAGAATGTCTGCTAGGGCGGAAAGAAAGATAAGGAGGAAAGCAAAATAGAGAAAATAACCGGCTGCTTTGCATTCTCAGAGGAAGATGAAGGACAAACAAAAATGCGGCATTGTGACAAGCTGTACTAAACAAAGTGAAGTGGGGTAAAATATGGCCTCTCACCCACTAAGCCGTTGACCACGGCAGGCCGCTCCTCTTCCTCCTCCTCCTCGGGTTCGGCGCTGTCTTTTCTGTCCATCTTGCTGACGGAGGTTGTGCGTTTTCGCTGAACTTCCGTGTCAAATTCCTCATCGAACAGAACCTGGTCCACCAAGTCCGGCTGCACAGGGCTGGGTTCTGCTGGAGGCTTAGGGGTGCCATAGTAGTTACCTGCAAAGAGAATAGGGAGACACTAAACCAGTGCAAAACGATAAAACTAGAGCTGTTAAACAGTTATTCATCAAGTTTTTTAATTAAGTCAAATATAACAATTGAATTTTTTTTTTTTGGTTTTTGTCAAGACCGTATGCTTGACAACAGGAGCGCATAAATGATGCTCTATGCATTTGTAGTACTCTTACAGCACAAAATCTACCCCACCTACCTGACTGACTTTACAACAGCAATGAATAACGGTCAGTTCAAAATCAGGCTGTTTCAACTTTATTAATGTGATCAAGACCCAAGACCCAAGACCCAAGACCCAAAGGCTGAGGATGACTCAACAACATCAGCAACATGAACACAGCAGCTGTCTTTGGTTGTTATTCACAAGAATGAAATAATCATACTTTTAATTTAATCACAGTTAAATGCGATTAATGAAGTTCATTTTAAGCCCTCAAGAACTCAATATATTGTCTCACTTTAACCCTGCGGTGTCCCGCTATGGACATGAGGACCAGCAAATCTCAGTCTGAAGGACGTTTTACCCACTTGTGAGGACTCTTGGCTTTCAAATGTGTAAGAACAACGAATGAACATCTCAGCTATCAGTGCATGCTCGTGGTTTGAAGAGCTCTACAGAAATACACTGACTCATGGCCACAATAACCGCTGTCACCACTAAACCGCACTATATACTACATTACTACATCATCAGATACACGGAGCATCCATATGAACCACCAACGTAGTAACAAAGACGTCGTCCGTTGCCGACTTCCACTTCATAAAAACATCCAACCGCGATTATTCGTGCCGCTTGCTAGGACCTGAAATCAGATTTCGTGGTGTGAGGATCAATTTGTAACTAGCCGTTGCCCTACTTTGTACCTAATTTAATTTTAGCGGTTATCATTAGCATTACTCTTTTGATGTGCCTCAGAAGCCTTGATCCTCGCTGGAGGGGCACAGCCAACGGCTCGGACTGTTGGATTGTCATATTTACTGCTGCTCTCTCTACTAAGGTGCCTTTGCTGTCATGTTACTGCCCAAGGCGGCACAGCCAACACTTCACTACACTTTCCTCAAATGTATTAGATGGCTGACCCACTTAAACACCGACTCCCTCTTCTCTGGGCAAAGAAAACGTGTAAAAATAAAGTGGATAAAAAGTACAAGAAAAAGTACAAGCGTGGGGAAATGGCTTAGAAAGGTGCAGTAGGAATATTGATTCATTGATTATTCTGGGGAAACCACAGTCAAAGCGGTGTGGTGTGTGTGTGGAGTGACATCATGGTTGAGTCGGAGCTACGCCTGAATAGCTGAACATTGTATTGTGGTTTAAGAGCACACCAGGGAGCAGACAGAAACTGTCATAAAGGACAACAGGGGGAGGGAGACAGAGAAGCAGGTGAAGGAGAACAAAGGGGACGGGAGGGGACGCCACAGAGAGAAGGACTGCGCTGTCTGCTGTCGCGTTCCCATTGTTTGGAATTTTTGTGGCCACCGAGGAAAATGACACGACTGGATTGACAACCGATGATTTCATCGCAACTCATCATTTGTCGGATCCGAACTAACGCAAGCGCCTGTGAAGACACATTTATAACAAAGGGATTAAGGACTCAAGCTTGGATTCCTGCGTTTCCCCCCTCAATTTCTTCCCAATAGACATTATCAATCGATCAGAACAGCACAACACAGGTTGACACTGTTTGATCTCTTAAGCTGAAGCCCCCTTTTAAACGCAAACAATTACAATTATCCGCACACAAACAAAACATCATCATTAATTTAGGTAATTACATGGATCTTGTTCTAATTTATGCAGCATTAGTATCAGCACCTTGTTGAAAATCATTACATCCGTTCTAGGTGTGTAATTAATGGGGACCTAGAATGCAAATTGCGGGAGTCGAATTAGAAGCGATAATATGCTCCGTGCCCTTCCCAGTTTCTCAAGCTCTGACAAAGATACATGGAGCTCTGAAATTACCAATTAGCACAGAGCTGGGGGACGGCAGTCACAATTAGATAGTGTGCCGAGATGGATCATACAATTACACTAATTAGCCACGGTATAAGTGCAACATTCAGTTGGGATTTATAACTTCATCAATACAAATGGAAAAACTATAACACTCAATATATTTTACAATGACTCGGACTGAACCTCGGTCCAGGTCCAGTTCACTTATACCGAGGTCACATGATCTGGCGAATATAATTGAAAATGTTTCAAGTTGCACAGTTGTAAAGTTGTACCACTTCCTGACATACACACCACCCATGGGAGACGGCCAGGAAAAAAAATAAAAAATCAAGCAAACCCAAAGTGTGCAGGGACTGTCGCTTTAAAACGCAGATGTCTGAAAGGTGACACGCCTGACATGACTGAAGGAGGAGATCGGACTTTCCACCTGCATAGATGGTCCAGGATCTGATTCTTGTCTGGATTGGATCATGCCGAGGCGTCAAAATCTGTGGAATTTGTAGAAATTGGCCCCTTTTCTTCCAATAAAGGTCATGCCTAAATGTCTGTAAGGGGTGAAAGTTGGTCCAAGGGCTCAAGAGGTCCACGGTAAGTCAGTAAGTATGTTTGTTGGATTTATATGACAAACAATTAATACAGAGAATTTCCCCTGAATCATTCAGTGTAGATCACCAAGTCCAGCGACGTGACTCAGGCATATCTCTCTCCCGTGACAGCCATTTGTTTCCAACATTCGTGTTTGTTTCCCAGTCTATTTGCTTCAGTTTATTTTGGTCCTATTAAATAAATATTGAATCTTCAAACAAGTGTTTGATCCGTGAACCACTGACAACAGTCGCAGGAATATTTTTCCCTAGCACGATCCGGTAATCATCCCGCCGGTGTCATTCGTTTAAAGTGAAATATTTCTTTCCTCTACAAGGGTAAAAGACATTTCCCCGGGCTTTCAGCCTAGCTGTCTAAGAGTGACAGGTGGGCAATGTAAAGCAAAACCATTTGAACAGCTTGTCCCAAAAATTGCTCGACACCGTCTCCGTCTACGCTCCCATTCATTCATACATGCACAATTGTGTTTGCTGCCAGTAAAAAGAAGTTGCATGCCAGAGGGAAGACTTTTAACTAGCTCCCCATTAACAGGCTGCGTTCCCTGAGAGACGCTGAAATAAAACATGTGCATGGGTGTGTGTGTTCCAGTGCGTATGCGTGTGTCGTGCCATCTGTTTTAGTCAGCAGCTGCCAGTGTATCTCATGAGCAAATCATGAGAATCTGAATAAAAAGAAAGTACAAGTGCAACCAAAGAATGAGTCTCCGGTGACATAACTTCCCTAAATCTCTGCATATCCATGAGAAAAACCTTTGCTGCACACTGTGACAGCAGCTGGAAGTGTTAGCCAACACACATTCATGCAGTCATTTAGTGAAGTGAAATGCATGCAAATGGATTACGTTGGAAACCAGAGACGCCCCCCTTATGTTTTAGAAGTTTCTGGGAAAACCTCTCAAAGGTTTTTTTGCTCTGGCTCGTCCTTCACCATCTCTCTGCTAGATCACCATTCGTTTATCCTTCTGCCTTTTTGAACCTGCCAGCCACAGACGCTCATTAATCATTGAGGAGCGGCTCTCAGTCTTTCGGGCAGTGCCGAGCCTGCTCAGACCTCATCACCGCCTGCCACTGCCCTCGGCGGGTAAAGTCCATCTTGTGCTCCAGGCTTGGCACGGAGCTCGGCCTCTGCTTGGCACATTTCACAGGGCAACCCTGTCGAACCCACATTCCTCTGCTCTGTGTGTGTGTGTGTGTGTGTGTATGTGTGTGAAAGGCTCTACTAGCCACCGTTCAATGACTAGTATACAGTACCTCCCATTAGTCAGTGTCTTGTCACGGACCCCTCGCCCTCCTCCATGATTTCTTTGCTCACTCTCTCTTCTTTTTTGTTCTTAAATTATTTGAACCTGAGAAAATGACAACAATGTTCCGAGCACTTCATCATCTGCATTACTGTACATTCCTACAAACTGAGGTACTTCGTAATCATCTTGGCAGCGCTTTTACAGCTCATATGATAGGGCAGCTGTACCTTTCATTCACTGAATTTACAATTTCAAAGCAAATTTGGAAAGAAAAAATGTGGCTCATTTCAAAAAATTTGTTTTTTTTTGTGTATTTTTACATTGCCCGTGCATAGCAAAATTCCAACCTACAGTATAAAATGCCAAATCGGGACTATTTTCAAAAATCCTTTCAGAAAACACAACCAGACGGTGCATGCACACTACATGCATCATATCTTGGTCCTTGACTGGATAGATGACCTATGGAGGTTTAATTTATAATGATAAATGATGGTAAAAATCAGTTATAAACTAAAATCAAATGTGTCGTATGGATGAAGAGATATTTTGAAAGCTAAAATATGAGGACTTTTTTGACAAGTTTTATTCTAGTTACTGGTCGCTAAAACTAAATTGTGAAAAAAAAGAAATGGAAAAAATAAGCAGCAATTTTAGCCATATTCATAGAAACCACTTTATGTGCTAGAAAACCCTTTGACATCTATTCTGGGCAATTACCCGATTTTCAAAAACAGGTTGTGAAATCCATCTTGTGACTTTTGTGTCAGAATTGAAACTCCGATGAATGGGAGGCACACGGATGCAGCTTTGCCCCCACCGCTCTCTGTGACTTCTGGGGCGCTGCCCTGTTGCTAATCCACAGATATGCAGCTTCGACTCAAGCCTTCAGAAAGCCCACCGAATCAAAAAGAGCATTTTATTGGTGCTGTGGGCAATTTTCTCCCAACAAAATGGAATATAAAATAGTCATTTAGCCACAACCTCCTCCACTGCCACCACCGCCGAATAAGCTATGGTGATGATCCTTTGTAGAAAACCCCATGGATTAGTCATCTACAAAAGAATTATCTCAGGATAATGGAGATAATATGGCAAATGGAATACACACTCAGCACCGCATGGGGCATAATAAGACTTGAGACTTAGTGCGCGTCGCACTGCTGCCTTATCAGCTGAGCTCTGCTTCATTTCAGCTGCCAAGAGCTGCTGCTGTTCCTGAGATTCAACAGAGACAACTGCTTTCACTGCAATTTACTCGTCCAGTTCAGCTCCCTGTCTCTGTAATGAATGAATCTTACTGCTCGCATTTGGATGCTGTTAACAGTCAGGAGTACACACTCGGAGGAGCCCTAATTCACATAAAAGTCTATAAATGGTCTATAAAATCAAAAGAGATCTATTTGTTTCGGCATGATCTTAATTTTCGCCAATCTTTCTAGCGGCCGCTGGGCTTGCTTGGAATGCAGAGAATGACACTGTCTGGATTTGAACATGTACCAGTTCATGCAGAAGAAGTTAGAACACAAAACGCAGACAATTATGCTTGGTTACGTTTTTCCTTAAGACGATTCTCCTGAAAAACTGTCCATTATTTACGACTGATATGACAGCCAATCTGTGAAATCATCATTGCCACTGAGCTGAATATTCTTGGCTACATCAGAACTCTGGAGGCCCACAGCCACAAAAAGGACAGTTCCCATCTACAGTATATACAGTCTCTTACCTACCTAGTAACACAGAATTACAGTCAATGTTTGCCAGGTACCAGGAAAATGATTTTCTGTGTTAAATCCCTCTTTCTGCGTGTGTGTATGTGTGTTTCTGTATCTTTCGATCTGTGTTTGCGTGTGTGGGAAGTTTCTCTAACAGTTTATCGACGTAAACCGAGAGGTCAAAAGTGTGGTTCATTAATAATTAACTTCCTGGGGGCTCCTGAAACGGTTCGTTCTATACACATACAGCAGTGTTACACCAAGCAGGGACGGGCTGAGCCGATCCATTATTCATCATGTTGACTGGTCCATAGTCCTCAGGTTGAAGGGCTAGTCTCCCAGGGCTCCATCTGGGACAAAGGGCGGACAAGCTTGCTTTTACATTCCCAACACCCTTTCTAATGGGCCCAGGTGAGACTCTTTCCAATAACAAATTCACTTGGGGAAAAATTATCTCCAGCTATTCCATATTTATAACGACAATCTGATGACATGTGCAGGGTGTTGACTTCAACTGATGACCTAATGGTGCAGGCACAGATCCATCGTGAGGTGTAAGAGAATCCCCAGGGTGGACTGGGACCATATAGCAACACTGTATATTGACGCTGTGTTTCTCGAGTGCTTCTGATGGAAAAGAATTCACGTCAGCATCCCACCTCAACCATATGTATTTTTTCCCCAGACAATCTCTACCTTCTTCAGTTTCCTTTAAAATAACACAAAGTCTTCATATCTACATCCTCAGTAATGCATCATCATACCATCATAGGTGCCACTCTCCAGCAGCAGTCCACTTTCCTCCAGGACGCGGAACTCCCCCACGCTGATGAAATTGTAGTCCACTCCAGGAACTTCCCCCTCTCGAGGCTGCCGAGTGGTACCTGCCAACAATGACAGAATTAACATCCAACGTAGCGGAATGCACTATTCACTGTAGGGGAGGGAGACAGAAATGACACTGTAGCCAACAAGCCCGCGGGGGTGCGAGTCAAGTCCAAATACAGTAGCCAGGGGAGAATCTGTGTCTACATCATGAATAGTCAATAAAGCTTGGAGCACAACGTGATGAATTCATTATTCAAATATGAAACTGAGAAAATATCCTTCACACCCCAGCACAGCTGTCAGAATAATATGGAAGTACAACTGGGCAAAACAATCAAATGGATGTTAATGACACATATGCAGTATGGTGCATTTATGTTTTAATATATATGTATTATTATATGTGTTCAAATAGTAAAGTCAAAGAATAAGTAAGGAGAACTGGTGAGGGATGACGGGTACTGTTCTCCAGATGTGGCCCATCGGCCAGTATAATGTGGAAAGCCTTTAATTGTGTGCATGGTTTAGATAAATAAAGAAATGTAGATTCAGTTTTGAGCTAATGTACATTTTGTGAATAATTTCAATGCTTTTGATGTGAAGAATTCAACACGCAGTTTGGTTTGGCGACACGAGTGGCTGTCCATGTGTCAAAGTGTCCTTGAGCAGTAGACAAATTTCATTTCCGTATGTAAAAATGTAGAAAATGACCAAATAAAGGTGAAGAACCCAATTCTTCTTCTACTAACCTCTCAGCATAATACTTCTCAAATACAAATGCTGTTTATTCAAATGTGGTATGATGGGTAGGAAGTGGAACTCCAGCCAGCATGGCAGATTATCTAACATTCACGATAAACAAACAATGCAATTTGGAAACCTCCAGCATTCAGACGTATGAAAGATTGATGAGAATACAAATCTGTAAAAAGTGAAACAGTATGATTTCCCTGTTGGAATATGGGCTAAAGAGATCCATTTCTAAATGTGAGGTTTTATTTTGCTTATTGCTGAAATATTAATTTCATCATTCGAAAGCTGCTGTTGTTTATCTCACAAATTTCCAGGCTGCCATAACTGTGGTAACTGATTGAAAATATGACTGTGTTGTGTTGTTGATTCTCTCATCTGCAGGACATCAAAACATACCATAATAAGACTGATTTCATGCTTCCCAACATGCATTTACCTCAACTGAACTCTCATCGTTTTTAACTACTCTACAGGCACAAGGGATAATAACTCAGACGGTATTATGAGTCTATCTCCAGTCCTCATTTTCTTTCTGTGTCAACATTATCCTGACTGCAGTGTGAGTAATCACATCTGAAATAGCTTAGTCTGTTGAAAAGACAATATTCCGTCAGACAAAGCAATCAAGGGAGACCTGCAAGGCCACGAAGGGAGCAAATATATCAGCATGTCCTCAAATAGAGGAATGGATGGAAATGGCTTTCTGTCTTTCAGATAGACTACACAGGGATGATGCAGTAAACTCCATACAGAAACAACACACTGAATGTATTTGTAATTATCATCTGATCGTCTTCTGAGGTCTCTAAAGCAGCTTGAAAACAGAAAGAGCTCTGATAAACACTGTGACATCTTTTGGTTATGTTGTTATGTTCTATAGAGGCGAGAATGCTAAATGGTTAGGGAGGCTCATATATGTGTTTGATGATGTTTTGAATGGTTTCAATTAGTGTGTACCCGCAGTGTGACTCTGACCGAACACACAGTCTTACAGTTTATATCTCAGTCAGATGGTTTACAGCAGTAATTTATATACATACATACATACATATATATACGTACATACACACACAGATACACAAACATACATACATACATACATATATACAGTGTATATATATATATATATATGTGTGTGTGTGTGTTTAAACTGTAATCATTGAAGGAGACACCTTTAAAGCAGTAACTCTGACTGATATTTTCAGACATATTTCACAGCCTCTCTCTCGTTGCAGGAGGAGTGTGTGACTCAAGCTCCAAAGTAGAATTTTCACCCAAAATTGTGCTTCCCTTTGCACTCCATTGCTTTCCAGCCACATGTAAGATGTTTTCTACAAAGCAGAGCATTGGGTCGCTATTAGAGACGCATTCAAATTCACTCCACTGCTGCTGCAATCATCATCATCATCGGTTAATACCCCATGAAAATGAAAGCAGTTTGTGCTTATTTTCTGCCTCTGACTTTGCTTTTTGGTCCGACCACAATTTGTATACATTGTATTAAGCAAAAAAAAAAAAAAAAAAGTGGAAAAACCTTTAAAGAAATATTCTCGATTCATATTATTCGAGTTTTTATGAAGATCTTTAATTTCTCATAGTGGTGTTTGAATAGTTTTGAAGACATGAAGAGTTTTCCCCAAAAGGAAAAAAAACATAATAATAATAATCGAGATCCAAGTAAACATTTTGGACCAAAATTCTTTGCATGCCACTCTAAATGTTTGATGAATATACATTACCCCAGAGCACTAACTTCCTAATGGACTGGAACTAGAGGAAAAACAACAATGCTACCATTCATTAGTGTGGGTTCTCATTAGAAATTCATGTAGACATCCAAAGTAGTTGATATTGTCTCGAAAACTTCACAGACCGGATTCAATATGGTTTATTTTCATATTCAGGGCAACACTTCAAATGATTTTGCCTTTAACCTATTTCTCCTGCTATGAGAAATAGGGAAAAAAAATCTCCATTAAAGAGGGAACACGATAACTACTGCCACCCTACATTCTCTCTTTTTTCCTCTTGGCTTCCAAACTTAAAAGCATCCTTATCCAATCATGTAAAAAAAAATTTAAAAAAGGATTGAAAACCTGAGGCACTTTTGAAAATTTCCACCATCAATCCTCGTTTTTCATCTTACAAATAGACTCAACGGGGCGATTTCCACGCCATGGTAAATATTAATGCCGAGGGAAAGAGAGGCTGGGGGGTTTGGGGGTATTATGCGTTCCCTTGGACCCCTGGCTCTGTCTTGAGCTCCTGTCATCTTTTGTGGGAGGCAAGACACATAATGAGGTTCTACCCCATGTTGTGGAAACAGGAAGCCCTGCTCCTCTATCTCTGAGATGCCATTCCGGCTGCTGTAACAAGCAGAGGCTCTGTGCTGTGATGGATATTCAGGCTCTCCGTGAGGTCATAACTGTACCATGTGCATAACCCAATGGCATGAGATGAGAGGACAAGGGACATAAAGACCACTGTCCTCCTGGAGTCAAATGGATGACAACACTATTTATAGCGCCACTGCTAACAATCCAAATTGGACTCAAATGTGTAAAATGGCGCATTGCATTCTCGAGATCTCACACATGGTCTTTGTAGTGGCGCCCCGCCCCCGCAGGTTGCATTCCGACTTGTCATTCCCTCTCTTTGCCCTGTCCTTCCAGTCTATCTCTGTAATGTACTTGTAGTAAAGTTCCTTATTATCCTTCATACCTCACTTCCTGTCTTCATCGCTAACTGGCTCTTATTTTCAGCCTTCATCGCTTCCTCATTTACCTGATTAAGGTCACCTGTTCACTCCTTACTTAAAGATCGCCTTTGCAAGGGGTGGCAGTGCTGATAAAAAGTTTCTCTCACTCTTTCAGCTCTTATCTTATGGACATATTAGTTTAACTGAAAACTTCATTTATCCTTATTAAGATATATGTGTTAATATTTCATCTTGTATTTCTGTCTTTTAGAGTCATTCTGAACCTGCTCCTATTTTACAGTACCTCTCATGACAAAGCAGAATTGTCTTCTTAGACGTGAACTCTGTACATATACAGTACTGTTCAAAAGTCTTAGGCCACCATTAAATTTATTGTTTTATCAATGCTATCTATCTTTTTATTAGGATACAACCAGAAAATACAGGAAATGTGTATGAAGTATTAAAAATCAGAAAAAAATCTGCTTCTACAGGCTAAAGTGTCTAAAGTATTTAGTGTGACCTCCCTTGGAACCAGGCTCTCGTCAACCTAAATGGAATGAAACCCTAATCAATGTCATTGATAACATCTGTATTTGTCCTACTTTCATCAATATTTACCGTCACAATGACTGCTGGGAAAAAGGTCCATTATACCAGGTTTGATAGGGGTGCACCAAGACCTCTGACCAGTACTGTACATTTATATATATATATATATTTACAAACTGTATATATTATGTATGAACGGTAATATTTTCTGTGGCAGGGCGTAAAGCTACTTCAGCTTGCATCAGGCCTCGATCAAACAGAAACTTCATGTCCCCAGCAACATATTTCACATCGCCGTTCTGTTCTTCTGCAGTTGCTAAAGAATGATCAGTACAGTCATGATTATATCTGCCATCTGTATCTTTTCATTTACTCCAGATTTCCAGAGCAGTAGGAGAAAAACAACTCTGTTTGTTGAGCTCTTAAGAAAATCCTTAGAATACAAATCTGAAACTGCTCATGAGCGCTAACTCTACTTTGTCTGCACTGCTTCATGAAGAATTGTTTTCATTTCTACAGTACATCTTTACATGTACAGGAGACTTACACACATATAAAAATTATGCAAAATGAGTAGATGCATTCTTGTCCTTGACAATAATTAACTGTATTCATCTCCTCACATGTTCAAATTTTCACCTAAGACTGTTGGTTGAATTGTAAGTCTGCAAGAAAAATGTATGAATCTGTTTGAATGAAACTTGGTGGAGGAGTGGGGAACGGCACTGTAATGAAAACATTTTTTTTTTTGGTGCAAGAACGATTTCTTACCATTGCAGTATTTCTGTTGCATTCTTTCACAATAATACACCAATATCAACGACATTAATCAGGTATACGTGCTCCGTTAAAAACTACAATGAATTGTTTAGTTTCATTCTTTTCAGTTAAGGCTTGTTTGGCCTTGACAAAGGTATGCACTTTAACAAGTACCGTTGTAGCTCATTACGGTTTCAAATTCACATGAAAAAACCCCAGACTTTCCTTCCAAACAAAATGTCAGAAATAACAGCTTTTCAAAGTTACACCGATAATAAATGAGTGTGGAACAGTGATAAATGGCAAATGTTGTTTGTTTGTTTTTTGCTCTGTTGAGCAGAACAGAGAGTTGCAGCTGCTCTTTCATTTACACTTACTGGCCCTGTTGTCCATTTCAAAATCACTGGGGTATAAAACTAAATTGTTATGTCCTGGTTATTTGTGCTTCTTCTCTAAAGGACGGATGGAGTGAGCTCACACACAGGGACTCAGGTGCAGGAAGAAAGGAAGTAATGGGGGAAGGAATTATGTCTTGCTTGGCTGTAATTGTGTTGACCAAGGTCTCACTGTAGACTACACTGTACACTGTGTGTCTTACAACTCATTACATCTTATATTTGTTCTCAAAGTACACCACCCTAGGGCTGTCATCATGAAATATAATGAAAACATGTAATATATATATACTGTATATATATGTGTGTGTTCAGAGTCTACTTCTTACTGTATATGGGACAAGAATGAGAAATTAAAGCTACCAAGTCTCAAGTAATAATATTAATAAATCCAATCCATCTAAGACGTGCGCTGTCGCTCTAAGATACGATAATAAGTGGGCTCATTTCAACTTTGCAATACAGCTTTGGTATTTCCGCCCTGTTGTGTCATGGTGAAGAAGACTACAGAGTATTTTGTATGGCACTTAGACAAATAATTTTTATTTTGTTTGTTTTTGAAAATACACAGCTATCGCAAAGGTATTCACTGTGTTGCACGTATAAAAGCAGAGAAAAGTGTGTTTCCCAAATTTCTTTTGTTATAAAAAGTTTTAAAATATCAATCGTAAAAGAACATTATCCCGGGACATCAATGTTATTATCGGTTATGTGACAAGCACATGTATAACAAGCACACAGGAAAAAAGTTGTTGTTACAAACAGACTTGGTGGCCAAAGAGATCTGAGTGTCCACAGGTGTGCGTGTTACTCACATGGAATAGTGCGCAGGTACAAGTTGTCCCTGATCACCTGTTGGAGTTTATGGTCCAAGGAGCCTTTCTGGAACTGCAGACTGAGGTAGTGACGCAAGTCAGTGTTCAACACCTTACCTAGAGGAAAGGAGAGACAGAATGTCAGTCAAACGTTTCAGGGGGGCGACACGACGATCACAAAAAAAAATCTAACTTTACCGAGCTAACATTGAGACAATGAAAATTAATTTCTGGATTTGCATAGCAGATGAAAACATTGAGGGAGCCGCCATTTACTGGACCAGTATACATGTACGTCCCTCTCAGGTGCAACAGCAATTCAGGGAGTTTTAGAATTCCTGGGAGCTGGAGTATCTTCACAAGAAGGAAAACTGACATTGTCAAAGGGATAGAACGTCAGAGACAATGACATAGAGAAAGAAAGAGAGAGAGAAAAGAGTCGTTTCCTCAGGGCTCTGGCTCTGAGCAGATTCCAGCTGTTGTTGTTTTGAAGCTGCATGTGGATGTGGATCATAAGCCTTGTCCTCAGGGACGGATACAGGGTGTGATTTAAATATGTCTCACTCACATTCTAGGCATCGACTTTTTCCTCTCAGCTGCCTAGCAGGAGTGGACAATTAACCACCATCTCATCTTAGACACACGACAGGGCAAACGCTAAGGAGACGACACATCTCATCGATACTGATCTGACAGACATCAGCGCCACAGCAGGAGCGGCAACGGTCTTCATCATAATCTAGCTTCATGTTTTAAACATAGAAGTTGACAAATTATATCATCAGTTGTATCGCCAGAACACATTCAGTGCATTGTGGCGTACATGGTACAAGTCTCTGGACAGATGGACCACCCTGGTGTTAAAACCTAATTGCTTCATCGATGTTGGTACAAATTATGGCTTTTGGGTTTTTTTGGATGATAAAAATCCTAAACTCACCAAAATGGAGAATTATGTTGAATTATTCTGGACAATCTGGTCAATTTCAAATATTCTCGGATTTCCTCCAAAAGTTAACTTGATGCACACGCGTTCAAAAGGTTCCCACGCTTTCTCACAAAGTGGAAAAGTTCAAACTAGTAGAAACTGAATGGTCAAGAAAATGAGAAATGTCCCCAAAATGAATGAAATTACCAAAGTACAGAGCAACCAAATGGTATTTTTTTTAATGACACTCCCCCCTTGATATCTTTAGGAAGTAGTGTAGAAAAAAGCAAATGAGCCAAAAATTAAAATAACTTTGGGATCCCTGCATCTGCAACCACTTTACAGTGCGTCTGCTGATTTACTTAAGTTGAAACTGTTCAGAAAGTGCAAAATGGCAGAGATACAACTGTGGTACGGAGCCAAGAGAAGCATGGTTCGGGATTATGTAACTCCGTGGATTCTTACTGGCACAATGAATGCGTGGAATTCAGGCCGAGGAAACAAAAGCTCGGTCTGGCTACGCATTACAACTCACAAACCACAAGCCTGTGGTCCATGTTCCTAGAAGCGATGAGACATGAAACCCCCAAAGTCTAATACACACACACACACCCACACACATACAAACACACACAAAAGCACACTGTACTCTTGTCCTCTACCAGATCCCTCTCTTCCCATGTTCAAGGGGACGGGAGGGTACAGTTTTCATCCTGCCTGGGAATTCCATTTCACATGGGAATACTGGAGATATTTTCACACACATTAGCCCGTCAAGGAGATCTCCGCACAATGCATATTACTAATTGTTACTACAGGATTCCTGCAGCTCTCTCTCTCTCACACACACACACACAGACACACACATACACACAAATACATGCAAATTAACCTCCCCTGACCACAGCATACTCCCACTTGAGTGTTTCGAAGACAGGGCCGTCTTTGTGGCCCGGCTGTCAGGTTGCGTTAGCACTCTGCATCGCATCTCCACAGAGGGGGAGTAAGAAAAGGGAGGGAGCTCTGAGTCTCTGCCGCTCGCTGGGTTCCAACCCAGAACACCACTCGCTCATCAGGCTGGTAGTACAAGGCATGGGAGACACAATGCCAGCCTTTGTGCCTTGTCATCCGGCTATTACAAACAGTGTTTATGTGCCGAGAGGTGCACTCGAGTGAGGGAGCATCATTAAAAACAGGGGGAGCGAGGGCCGAGCGGAGGGGAGGGGGTGTCGGACCTTGATGCATGGGAACCCTTCCATCGTTCGTGGCTTCAGCTCTTCATTTCTGACTGTGTGTCTCTGCCCCCATCACTGTGGACATTCATCAAACCCAGGACCTGCAGTATCTCTGGGATCTCTTTCTCAACAGCTACAGCCATTCCCTGTATTTTCCCTTTTACCTTCCCTCCCCTGGTAGCCACTTACCCTTTCACGTTTTCTCAAATGACCACCCTATGCTTTGAAGTGTGTACGCATCTACCTGTTGCTGCTGACACCACCAGATAAAGCCAAACAAAGAACAAACCCCCCGTCTGTGCGGCTCTGTTTGGAGAGACAAGGGGCCTCGCATAGATCAATAATGAAAGATTTATGAAATGAAAACATATGGATGGACTGACAGATTCTCCCTTTTCTGTCTATCGCACGCTTAGAGAGAAAAAAAGACAAAACACTTGTCTTCGCCCATCATCCGTTCCTCGTTCCCCCAGGACACTTTCGTTTTGGCATATCTGCCATGGGAAACTGCAACTCTCAGTTCACTTTACCATCTGTCATGTTGTGTATCTGAAGTCAAAATCACTGAAGTGCTTTGTAACAGCCTTTCATAGGGAGACAGGTTGTCTTTGAGCCTGCAGACTGGACGACACACTTAGTCCTTCCACCGTTTTAACACAGCATGTGACTCCAAATGTGTTTCAGGCGTTCCCTGAAAGACCAAACCACCATCACCCTAAGAGACCGATTCATGCTCCTTTTGTTTTGTGGCCTACTATCCTCTCTCTCTCTCTCCTCCCCTTCTTAGTGTGTGTGCCGTCAGTGTGTGTGTGTGACGTGCTGCAGGTGATGCTCTTCTTGATTGTCTCAGGTGCTCCCTTTGCTGTTAGCTGATTGGTCAATGCGGATATTTACACACCAGCTGACGTCAACCTCCAGGCCTCTCTCTCCCTCTCTCTCCCATTCATAACAATGGAGGCCACTGCTGGATCGTGTTCTTTCGAGCCTCCTGTGTTAGCCATTAGTAACTCTCTCTGATCTCTGACGACTTGACAAAGTATTTATGACATCTTTGTACCCTGTGTAAATGCTTGAAGGCTAAAGGAAGCAGCACTGTAGGTTTTATGCACCATTTGTACTGAACGTTCTCAACTATTATTATTTAAAGGAAGTTTTGTTTGTTGTTTTGGGCACTGCTTTTGAGCAGCTAAAAGAAAAATCAACTGTTGCCCCGGGCACTTTGATTGTGGTTCGGCTGACAATTCTTGGTAGTGTGAAGAGCAGGGACCCTACACCGTGCATGCTGTGTCCAGGATTTCCCCCCCCAGACTGGGAACTTAACAATAATGAACAGCTACGTGAAACTTTGAACAATCTTCATAAAGCATGAAATTGGCAGAACCATTTTGCCCGAAGCAAAAGGGCATTCTTCCTCTCCCGCTTAATCTCTGCAACCCATTTCCCATCTTGGCAAACAAATCTGCCCTCACCTCACCAAGAGACCAAAACAATTAGCAGTAAAGGATTTCAGCCAGCCACCATGTCAACATGCGGCTAAATTACAATGCCCCTATACAGGCACAATCCTCTGCTAAATGAGAACAGAAGCAATGCAGAGATGTCACCAGCAGGGGTGTCAGTGGGCGTCTAATGAGGCAATTCTATGACAGTGGCACAGCACAGGAAACAGCAAGAAAGCTCTCGCCATCTGCTAATTACCCCTTATTAGATCCATTTGGCAACTGTGGCCAAGAGACAGAGGAAGAGGGCAACAGTTAATTAGCATCTTAGGTAAACCAGTATCTTCCCTTTCCTTTCAAAATAGCAGAAAAGAAAAACAAGCCTAATAATTCTGACATCATTATAAAAATCACAAAATGAATTTTCTCCAGAGCGCAAGCACACACACACACACATATGCGTTTCACTGCCCGGTCTAAACGAACGTGATAGAGGTGGGAGTACTTCAAATGGTTTGTATGGAGTGTTCATCTGTCTGAAACGAGTTATGTTTCTTTAGGTGCTGCAGCTGTGGTAGCTGAGAGCTGTAATTGGACTAGAAAAAAAGAAGAAAAAAAAGAGAGAGAAAAAAAAGGCACGGCAGGCTGTGTGAAGCCAATTAGTCACCGCAGAGCATCGGAGATTAATTGTGAATGGAGGCAGACTTTGGGATGACAAATGGCGCATAAAAGAAATCAATATCGCCAATTGGCATTTTCTCTCGTCAGGTTAGATGCCTACCACTCGAAGACCAATTAGTCAGAGAATATCTCCGCGATTTACCAAGCCGTGTCTGCCCCGCCGATACACTGCCTAACCGCTAACTTTAAATATCTGAAATGAATTATTACATGCGTATCAAAGACGGCAGATAACACATAAATGACGAGGTAATAGAACAGTCGTGACTCTTTACCTCGCTATTTTGAGCTTACAGTGCAAAAAGAACAATGGCGTTATCCCTGCAGCCTGCCAGAACAGCTACATCGACTCTTTTTCCAGATAACTGAAAGGCTTGGTTTTGCTACACATTCCATGCATGCTTAATGTTGCAAGCTTATTATAGTCAACGTGATAATAACCAGTGCACTTGGCAGCAGACGCAGATGGTGTCCCAAAGCTCTCCGCAGTCAGGAATATATTCCTGGCTCTGGATGGCTTGTCTGCTATTGTTGGCTAACTGTGCTAAACATCCATTAGGTGTATATTTAAAATAAAACCGGCTCACCGCTGCTTCCTGCATTATTCATGAGTACGTGTAGGATGCGATATCTTATATCATATACAACCTAAACAGCACAGTCAGCCAAAGTGTGTGTACGGAAAATGAATTACTTTCTAAAAAAGAGCAACATTAAAGGCCCCGGATACAACACACAAGTTTCACAACTCCAGACTCGGTGATACGGGCGCTTTCTGTGATGTTTGTGGAGGTGAGGACAACGATTTTGAGGGTGCACTTGTCAAGCTTGTCAATGATCCACGAGCTTCTACTTCAACTTCCTCAGCAGCTCAGGATGTCAACAATCTGAACGTTTAATGAACTCCCAGTCCTCGCGGCTATACTGCACACAGTCTTCAATCTGATCTTTTATAGTATGCTCTTGCATCTTTTGCAAGTACACCAGGACGTCACGGCCCTCCTCAGTCGCTGTGTGGCTGCATGTATATCAAGCTGCTTTTCCCCAGATAGTAGAATTGACCTCAAAATTGTCCTTTCTAATCCTGTTGTGCCTTTGAGGAAGACATTTAACAAAGGCAGAAAAAAGTGAAGGTCAATCCTCTTATTTTGTCTTCCATTTTTTTTTTTTTTTTTTGATCCTTGGGCTGGGACAGGGAAGACGTCAAAGACGAGTCACCCCATGGTCCTTCTTGGCTCGCTGGGCCTTCTCCCGTCTCGCGTCCTCTTCGTGTGATGGCCAAAAGTTTGACACATCTTGACATTAAGTGACTCTTCAGAGGTTTCTTGTCAGTGTATATTTTAGGCTGAGAATAGTGCATTGCCAAAAGGACATTACCCCAACGTGGAGGCAACCATTCAGAGCATTTCAAGGGGATGGACTATGGAGGACGATGCTCAAGCCTGCATTTCCTTGTTTAGGATCATTAAATGAGGGGGAGGAATATCACTTACAGAAAACTTATTTGTGGGTTATCTGCGAGGTTTTTCTCTTTTGCATTTTACATTTAAATTTTTCATCTCATCTTCAGCGTGTGTGTATGTGCTGGATGTGACAGAAACAACAGTGCTGTATTCCGCATCATCAAAAGCCTTCTGCCGTGAGGCATCACTGTGCCTCGAAATCCTCACCAATTCTGTTTGTCTGTACACACACACACACACACACACACACACACACACACACAGACATGAAAACGTACAAGCCCCCACACTGACATGTGCACACGCAACAGCACGCGTCCCCAAACCCATTCAAACCACATGTGTGTCTAGTGCTGCAGTCACACAAACAACAGCTTACAAAGAGAAACAGAGATCAAAGACTAGAACAATCATTTTCCTACATCTCCATAATAAGAGCGACGTTTTCATCCCCTCCTGTGAAAAGGAAGACAAAATGATCTGGTGTCATCAGTAGATCAGACAGAATATGAGGACAGAAAAGAGAAATGACATCGGTGAATTATTAAAGGATCGGAGAGCTCAGTGAACAGACAGAGAAGAGGGACAGGATTCAATCTGAAGGATTTGATCAGAGCACTGAAATAAAACACAAATCTAAGGAAATGAACAGCGGACAATATCCCGTTGTTCTACATTTTGATTTCAGATGAAAAATGCCATAATCACATTCAGGCCCCGTTAACATTGAGGGCTGAACACCCCTAGATGTGACATCACCTGATGTGACCGTATAGGCGACGTGCCTGTTACACATGCAGACTATCAGAGCTGCTGTATTTTATGCCAAGAAATGCATTGTGAGAAACGTCATTACCGCTGAAGGCAGAGGCATCTGTGGACATGTGGGCCTCTTTGTGTGGGTGTAGCCCTGGGTAGTCAGATGTGATGTTTTTGCCAGGTCTGCTAATAATGTACACAAACGAGGAGAAGGCATTGTGCTGGAAACGCTGCTAGCAGCTGCTGACGTGATGTATGTTCGCGTCTCTTTTTGCCAGGCTGGTTCACAAGCCTGGCACACAGAGAGTGCCACAGCAGTGCTTTCCTCTGCTGTAACTGCTATTATAGCACAATCATCGGGTTTATTGATGGTTTTTACGCATAAGTGGTGAGTGCAGAAGTTACAGATTGGCACCAACTATATCAAAAAACAAAGAGAGAGCTTTTGTTCAGCTTAGACCAGACATTCTAAGTCTTCAGGCACAAAATTCAAAAGGCTAGTCTAGTATGCATACGTACTAGTATCTAATAAGGTTGAATGTGGATGAGGAATCCAGAGAAAAGCTTATTTTGATTCTTACAGTTTCAGGCCAAAATATAGGCCAAGTAGTACCAAAATTTGATGGATTCTTCTCTGGATTATTTCCAATCTGCCAACCAGGTTCCAAACAGACCGATATAAAATTCTAACCTATGCTCGCAACATCCAAGAACCAGAGGCTGGCTGATCCCTCACGCTCTTCCCTTAACACACAGCCTAATCCATTTCCAGTTCATCATTGTGGTTTGAATACTGAGAAACCAGGCTTAGACATTACATCCATCCATCCATCCATCCATCCATCCATTGGTGGCGCTTCAGGCCTCACCAAGGACACACTTCTATCACTGCATTGAGTCAGCTGGATGGACTTGAGTCATTTTGGCCCTTTATCCACCTTACATCACTCTTGTTGCGAGCTGTGTGTGTGGCTGGCGGTTACGGTCACGGTGGAGGGATCTGTGTGTGTGTAATCGGGCATGTATGTAGCACAAGGGTAAGGGGGTGACTTCAGCTTACTCTACATTACTCAACCTTCGGGCTCTGACATTCGGTCGGTGATTTATCTGTATCTCTTTGAATACAGACACGGGGGAATAAGAGAATTAGAGGAGAAAATTCATACAAAAACTGAATGCAAACTAAATATTTACTCAGTTTTCTTCCGTACAAAGCAAATGTTGGTAATTTAAAATAAACAATAATAATCTCTGTAACACAGAACATGGATGGATCACAGCATGTGGGTCTATCTCTGTGTACTGTATATGTACAGTATGTGTGTGAGTGTGTGTGTGCGCAAGTGTCTGTCAGGCTGATTAATAGAAGCCAACGTGTATTTGAACATCTCCCAAATAGGGTGCACTCAGTTGTACAGAGTGAGGCCTTGACTAATATGCAGGAAGGAACAGATACAAACGTGTCAGTTGGAAGGCCAAACACCTCACAGGGATCCAACCAAACACTGAGCCGCTTTATTAACATCTTCAAAATATCATATGTTTCTGTCAATGCTGAACAGAGCACGCAGAGCGTTTCGGTAATGACATCCAGTCTGAGTTGGTGAGTCATGGTGCTGAGCTGCTCCGGGACTGAATCAGTCAGGATGGAACTAATGGAGACGAGTCCTCTCCCCGTTGATCCATTGGTCTTTGTTATTAATATGATGTCAGCCACATAGCTTGGTGGAGCTCTCATCTGGGGGTTTGAGATTTGGAAACTGATTTGTTCCATGTGCGACGTATCGTTCGCGCTCGCGAAGGCACACGCAAACAAACACACACCGAGAATTTGTCATTCCTAAAAGCTTAACGTTTAAAAAACACGGGATGGTTTCAATCAGGCCTAAAAATGTGACTCAGGACCCAAGACAGACCTCTTTCTGCAACACTGACCTCATTCAGTGGAGGAGCATCAAGCAAAACACTACTCATAACCACAAAGCTCTACCTTGACCATTGACACACACACGAACACAGCCAACCGCAGAGATGTTATTTCAGCCACGTATGGAAGGGTCAACAAATGCTTAAACACACGATCACCCTGACCACAAACGCAATGATTCACTCCTGATGACTCACTCCATGATAATTATCAGTTTGCACGTTCGATAGACCCAAAATGAGATCAACTGTACTGTAGAAAGCAGGGACATAGCAAAATTCTAGGCATAATAAAACACAGGGTAGGAATGTAGGAGGGAGGAGATGAGCTGATAGAGGGGAAAAATGTCTGTTTATCCAAGTTCAAATTTGTCCAATCTACAGTGCTCAAAGGACAGTGAATGTATCTCTATATGCAGGGGGTGCACGTGTCTATCTGTGAACTGTCTCGCACGCGGGACAAACCAAAAGGGCAGATCAGCGAGAGCCGGGTGTGCAATGTGATGCATTCAGAGAGGAGCTCTCCTCCACTCTTTTGACAGCTGAAAGCTTTGCCATTTCTAACTTTGTCTCACTCCGCAACAAAAACAGCCCTACCTTGTCGAGTGGTACGAAAAAACAAGTTAAGTGCAGGCAGCGCCGAAGGATGAGCGAGGAGCAGCTTGACAGTACAGAGAGCTGCTGCGCGCGTGGAAACTGTTGTTGTTAAAGAAGGTCCCACATCCCCTCTTTGTCTGTGCATTTTCAGTGACATTTTGTAAAAAATGTGAAAACCAAAGCTACAGGAGGTGTTTTGGTGTTACTGTCCTGTTTGTGCGCTTTCTTCTTAAGCTGTGAGGAGGATTTCAGAAAATAAAAAAAAAATAATAATAATAATAATATGCAAACAGTTATTTGCCACTTGAAAAAAAATACTCTTGGCAATCACAAGATTGAACAAGCTGAGATCAATTTTATCCTAACAATTCATCATTTTTAAGTGATAATTGAAAAAGAGCCCACATTTCTAACATACATTTGTATGAATGTATACAACTATTTGCAACTTTGTTTGTTTATTTTCATTTATCCACCTATACTGTATAACAAACTCTCATTCATCACGGACCCATCTTATCTCCCATGAGCAGCGGGCAGCAGTAGTGCAGTGCCAAGGAACCACAAAGTGCCTTGGAAGAGGGCAAAGGTTCGAATACTAAAACGTATTGCTCCTATAGGGTCCATGAATTTCACGACCGGTTTTGGAAAAGAGTTTTATTGCTCACACTTTATTGCTTTAGAAGCCAGGAAATAAAATAAATCAGAGAAAAATGTCAAACCAAAGATACCCAGCCTGCAGCAATGAATAACTACAGTATATCCTGCAAACAATGTTCGCCAGAGATTACCCAAATGGAGGACATGACCACCCTAAAAAATTAATGGTCTGATGTACCGCAATATCAATAAATCAATCATAAGTTATACATGTGCTTGAGTGTGTTTTTGGGGGTTTTTTTCTACATTTTTCCTCTGTGTCCTTGAGAGATGTCGTAATTGAGGTGGTCTGTCCTCTCCTGCAATCAAATTCTTGCTATCTTCAATGAAAAGAAAACGCACATGTTGTTGGGTTTTTGTTCAAGAGGCTTTGCAGGTATTCGTGAAAAGAAAAAAATTATCACAAATTTTATGAAACAACCACTGTTTTTCAAGTTCTGACTTCTTTTTCAGCAATCTGGAGAACGGAAGGAACTTATAGTCTGATGGGAGAGATATGACTTTTTTACATTAAGATACAAACACCCAATCTCACAGTTTTGACAAAACTCCACTACTGGGTCACTACAAGTTTCATACAAATCAATTCATAACTTTCTGAGTAATCCTGCTACCAAACAAACACAATGTGGGTGAAAGCCTAACAACTTGTGCCCACTTTTTACATATTTTACACACTGGAGGCAAAGAATATGCATCTTATGTTGTCCAGTCTGATCCATTAAAACACCAACAATAATCAACAAGAGCTTACAGATACGAGAAGACACACACACACACACAGGTGGTTGAGCAGACTAAGGACACGAATCCCAAGGTGAGGAAATTCCATTAGGCTTAATTACTCAAACAGGACGTCCCTTTATTAGAAGACACATCCCAGCGAGAGTGAAGACAATAAGGATGCCAACAATTTGGAGGATGATGATAAATTTAATTAACTGTGAGATTTGACTGCGGGGAAATTCACACCACTCTGCACGATAATCCGCTTTCCCTGGGAATATTTCTGAACAGGATTATCAATGGCAGCGGGAGCAAAAAGGTTGCAGCCGGCTGAGGATTGGGCTCGGTGACAGGACATCTCTCAGCAGACACAGGGGATGAGTAATGGAAGAAATGGTGGGAAGTTCCACTGTTATCTGGTGCAGCACGGGGGGGGGAGGAAACTTTGAGTGACACGGGAGTTACACATACCACAGTCTGAGAACCACCGGCCAAGAGGAATCCTGACATGAATCATTAGCTCTCACCTGGTGACGTATAAGGAGATTGGAGGTTAAATGTAGTTTGCATGCTGACCTCCATCTTTTAACGAGTGTCGCACGGTCTCAGTGCGAATGTTATTGCAAGCAAAGTGCAACCAACGCACAGTCTCATACCCAGCGCCCTAGTTGTGTAAGTAGCAAGTGCACACATGGGTGTGTTGGTGTTAAAAAGAGGAGTGGTCAGACAAATTATTGACATGGCACAGCAGAATGTTGCGTTGCGTTGCGTTGTGTTTTTCTGCTGTTTAAAGAGCGCAGTATTCCAATGCGCCTTACGTATGCGGGTTCTCAACAGGCGTGCATTCTGCAGAGAGCTTCTGTTTTTCCCCTGATATTTGCTGACATCGTTTACTGCACTATGCGGGCATTCTGGCAATACCAGAAGACGAAGAAACGCTCGCCGCCACCTTGTCCCACGCCTGCTTCACCTCAGGGAGCTTCTGAAAATGATGTGGTATGAAATTAAAATAGCCTTCGTGTTTACAGAGTGAGCTGTGTATGCAAATCGCTCCGTACTTTTGTGGATATGAAATTTCAAAGTAAAAACAACTACAAGTTTGTTTATTGTGAAATCTACATTGGTGGACTGTCTTCTGTGGGTTATAGCTCATAAAAGTCTAATAAAATCTTGTATTCCTGTGGTGGTTCAGAGACGCTCCCTTTGGATGATTTGCTCGCGCTGTCACCTTGTGCACGTCCAAATATTTTTCCTCAAAAGAGAATCTGTCGCACTGTTACACCAGGAGGAACATGGACACGCCTCAAATCACCGGCAGCTGTAGTGTAGCAGACAGCGCGCCATAGATTGTCCAAAAAAACAAGCCTAATACTTCATCATTTGTCTGTGTAGAATTGTCAGGGGCTGTTTGGTTGTACTGCAAACACTTTAACAAAATGGTCAATTCCTCAAAATGTTGATAAAAATCATATTTACTGTTGAAGAGTGGAGGCTGCTCGCTGCCTCCATGTTCTCCACTTATTGTAAAACAGCCAGAGATTAAATGGCAGGGCTCCAGAAATTGATGGCTGCGGTGACAAATGTGTCAATCCCAGCTGAGTATTTCCATTGCTTTCCACCTCTGGTGTATTATGTTGCATTACAATCTCCCAGTGAAGTGCCTGTGGGGAAGCAGACGAAAGGTATCTATCAAGCCCAATGATGAGACGGCGCGCTTTCCCTGAGCAACCTGTAATTTTCAATTACAATAGTAGATTAATCGCAATCAACACACCCGTGTGGTGCCTGAGATAAGATACGGAAACATGCTAATTGACATCTGCCCGCTCTGTGCAAAGCTTCCTCTGGTTAACACACTGCAGAACGCAAGGGCGGAGACAGACCCTGCCTGAGAAAATGTCACAAAGACGGTCAGAGCGCCAACGCACGAGACGCAGAAGTTCTGGCATCTGTAAAGTCCCTGCTTGTGTCATTTGAATCGGCACACGCGGCGTAGATAAAAGCAATTAGAAACTTAATTTGTTCGGTTGAAATGTGCCGCCATCATCCAATACGTCGGCGCTGCTCTGCTCTGCTCTGCTAAAGCCGCCTCGTGGGAGCTGCCTGCACGTGTGCAGAGATCAAAGTTTAGCACTTCAATGACATTCTGTAAATTTACCATGAAGTCGGCGTTACCCTATGGCAATGACACTTTTTTTTTTCC
>OMNV01006727.1:50462-69160 GCA_900303265.1 Brotula barbata
ACACTTTTTTTTTTTCCCCAGCCGTTCCACTCATAAATTAACATAAAAAAAGTTAAA
Organism: Brotula barbata; assembly: GCA_900303265.1. Classification (NCBI taxonomy): domain Eukaryota; kingdom Metazoa; phylum Chordata; class Actinopteri; order Ophidiiformes; family Ophidiidae; genus Brotula; species Brotula barbata. Next base: position 50,520 of record OMNV01006727.1, read on the forward strand.
TGCCTGCATTTTAATAGGAAAGGAGGGAAAGATGAGGGCATGCGCTAACTCAGAGGACTAAATACAATTTCAATTAGCCAACGGAGGCAGTAAAGGGAATGCCTTTACTCAGCAGTCAGCGCTCATCATACACACGCATCACTCATTGCTGCGTTAACGACTTGCACTAATTGTCTCCGCGCAGTCATCAAGGTCACGTGACTTTGCTCAGCATAATTAGATCAATACACATGAAAACACAAAGTGCAAACTCTGACTTTGATATTTGCCGAGCCCGTCAAGGACGGCGAGCGGTTCCTGTGAAAGGATGCTTTATTGCACTATTTCAGTTACTTGTTCTTCCAGTAACAGCTGAATGAGGTTACCGATCCTTAGTCCCCTTGTAATCCAGACTCTTAAAGTGCCAAATAATAACGGCAGAGCAGATGAGCAACAGCCTGAGTTGTGGACTGACAGAATATTCAAAGCCATTAAGATGGAGGAAGTCTGTATTCACGCCAGCAAAACATAGAAAAGAAGCCAGAGGGGAAAGGTAAACAAGGCAATCTGTGCCTCCAACTGGGACAATGTAAAATGCTTATAAAATCTTTGCGATTTTACCATCTTTTGGGGCTGAATTACTCTTTGTGTGTATTCGCCTCAAACAAAACAATTGGAGGATAAAAACTGAAATACAGTTGCGAGTAAAGATCGAGGGGCCTGAGCGCATGAAACACTGTGCGGTGTGTGCCAATAAAACATAAAAATAAAGCCACCGACCACGACAAGGCTTGGAAAATGGAGCCCAAACGCCTGGTACGGCAGCAAGTACGAGTACTACTGCTACGAACACATATATGATCGATACGTGATTTTATTTGCACGGCAACAGCCTGTAGAATCGGCACTGTGCAGTATGAGTATGGATCTGAAAAAGCAAACAGACGCAGAGAAAACTTTTCAGGCAAGATAAATATAGTGCTTAGCTGGCTGGGGAGAATATTTAAATGCAGGATTAAAATGCTGGCTGAAAGTATTTATGTACTTGGAAACCTCTACTGGTAGGAGTCGGGTCAGAGTGTACTTTGTCAGGGTAGGTTTTCCTGTACATATCAGGAAATAAATCATGTCAACTCGAGAATCAGCCTGAAATCTGCATGAACTGATGTTGTTGCATTCCCTAGATTATGCCGACTTACTCACGCATGTTAACACTTCACCTTGACCTGTTGCTTAACTGCACGAGGAAAAGTACGCCTGGACTCCCACAACATTATGGTGAACTGTGATCACGATACCTTCAGATTTACTAGCAGCCTTGGGATTCACGGGAGATAAATTACTACACATTCCTTTCCGGAAAGCTACGAGCAAACAACACAAATGCAGATTCTTCCTTTCCCTTTGTGTTGAATGTGGACTGTTTGAAGAGCGTCTTCAAACGCGACTATTTCTGATGTATTTTCTGCACTGTATGCCTCTGATTCTGGAGGTATGAGTCGCAGGCTCTAACAACAGGCTTCCTGTATCATCACATAAGCGTTCTCATTTTCTAGGTTACAAAGAGTTTTCAGAGTTTCTCCCATTGTGAGGAGGCAGATGATGCAAACAGATGCAAATAAACACCTTGTGTGTCAACAAACAAATAGCTGAGATGGTATTTTTCCATGGTAGATTCTTTCCACTCATGCAGAGGTTGCTAAACTTCAAGTACTCATATTCCTAATTGTTATATCCTCACTTTGGATAATATTATGGGTTGGATTATGGGTCCCTGCATGAAACAAGACTGAAACTGGTCTCTTCAGCCCACAAATACCAAGATCGTTTTTCCAGTTACAATCGTGTCCATTTGTTCCTTCAGGAGATGGTTGTACATCCTTCCTTGTGTTGTCTGTGCACCTATGTGATGTGGGTTTACTTGTGCACACAAAAATGGCATCTGAATGTGCTCAAGCATAGAAAAAAAGGTCATTTCAAAACGGCAGCAAATGTTTCAGTCCTTCAAACGTTAGTTAACTGGTGATGTCAGCACACCATGCATACAGCCACGGGTACAAGCAATGATCTATTTAATGTGCAGCTACTAACCGAAAGGGAGGTCATTTAATTGCTTTTCTCGCAAATTAATTTCAATGTCAAGGCAGATTCCACCCGGCTTAGAGTATGGTTCAACTGCATGTTCTATTTTCAAGGAAAACGGATGGCAAAGCTAACGGAAAAATCAACAGAATGCATCAAGTGAAAAGAGTTTTACTGACAACAGAGACAATTGTTTGACCCTGCGGTTTCTTAGCATCCCTCAGTTTGATAAAGGGAGCTTTAAAGGGAGGAGAACAGATGCAGGTGGTAAACACGAACAAATGAAGGAGCAGCAGCAACAGCAGCAGCAGCAACGCTCTCCTCCAAACGCTGCTTGTCTGAGGACGAACAGAGAGCTGAATCAGACTGTGATTGATGCCAGTTATATCCGTCTTCCTCTGCCCCTGGCACAATCATCCTGAGCATGGTGTGAAATGAACATAGGCTCAGATTTATGATATGCCAACATTGTGATTTTAAAAAATGATAAAAAGCGGTTTAAAGGACCAGCGAGAGCCAGAGAAGAGGGGAATAAAGGAAAACAGTAATTGAATTCTGCAAGGATAAAGGTTGGAACACCAGCCCGTATTTGGCGAAGCGCGCTGTAGGGTCCTTTTGAATGAGAATAATAATGAAGAAGAATGAAAAACAGAAAGGAGGTGAGGAGGGGGAGGAACGGCAGCACCGGAAGATTTGCATCTTCGCAGTGTCAAATCCATCCCGCCAACACTGCGGCTATTCAATCAAGACTCAACAGGCATTTGAGTGTGGTGTTTAGCTCAGACATCCGCCATCATGATCTAATATTAGATGTTGCACACGGAACAAGGAGTTCACTTACGCTGCGGAGCTATCTGATGCAACAAATACAAAAGGGAAAGGAAGAGGGTTGTGAGTCACAAGACCCAAGTCAAAGCTGGCAGTCTGGATAATTGGGAGCGCGGTAGTAGCCTGGTAGCACCGTGACGTGATGTCAAATTAGTGTCGGAATATCAACAGCGGCTTTTCTTTGGCACCGCTGGCTTCAAAGCTGCATTTGTGCCTCATTGCTGTTTGGGACATGAAACGAGAAAGACAATCAGCAGCGAGAGGTGCCTTTGTACAGCCGTAGGGGTTCGATCCTGTGCACTATACGTGTTGTTTCTTCGAGTGGCAGCTGCTGGGGTCGACGCGATTCTAAATCAAACAAAGTAACTGTGGCTTCATTAATGTGTTATCAAAGACAAAGTGGAGCTTTCCTGGAATTTGGCTCTTTCCAGGTCCCACACAATGATGCTGATGATAACGCACATGAAGCATCAACACACTGTACAGTAATATAGGATATCATAGTATTTGTTTTGCTTGTCTTGCACACATGTAACACCCGTTACTGTTTACACAAGGAGAGGGAAGATTTTGGATTAAATCTGAAACTTCTGCATGACAAAAATACAAGTCATTTTCTTTGATATTTCTCTCTTCATATCGCAAATCCTTCAAGTTAGCTTGAATTTTTTTACCTTAATTTTCATTAAAACTGTATTTAACTCAGTAATTCAATAACCACTGTCCTCTTCATTTCGCCCATTTTATGGCTCTGCGATGCGTTAACAAAAGGTTACGAGGCATTAAAAATGAGAACACAAAACAAACACAAATGTGCATTTAATCCCTAATAAATATAAATATTACAACCTGCTATTACTCATCAGCGTCTCGGTGAAAACCTTGTTTATACCGAATCCGACGTTTGCCACTCATACGTGATAACAAAGGTCCCATAACATACCATATGGCTGGATTTCCCTGGTTGTTTTATGACAAGGTGATTTATGCTTTTACACAGTGGAAAGTCCAATCAAACAGCCAGGCTGCTCAAGGAAAAGTCAAGTTAACCTCTGTCCTTGAATGCTGGCAGCGCTCTACTCCACTCGGCTGTAATATGTGGCTTTGATGTGAGCCACTGCATAAAGATTGGATCCCAAGCTATAGGCTGTCCCCAGGCATGCTGGCTAACAACTCTCTGGGGGGTTCAGTCTGTGGATCATGGACAACTGGCTGTACCAGCCTCCCTACCTGTCGGTGAGCGATGGCCCAAGGCAGCCCGAAAAAGAGTTTTGCTCCATTTTACCAGAGAAAGTAGAGAAACTGCGACAGGTCACCAGTGTTTTGCTCCGGATAGTCATTTCACTTAGAGCGTGACACTGCAGGGACACAACCACTTGAAGCCCAGCTCTGCAGACCAGACAGGTAGGAATTTAACCTATTTAGGGAAAGCATCTACTGGAAAGCATCTAAAGACCTCAGTCATTGAAGAAAATAAGAAAATCCATGCCTGAGCTCCAAACAGGCAGACACTCCTTTACTGTGGTGTGATTCTTTTTATTTGGGGGTCATTGCTCTGGTTAAGGATGTGAGAGAGGATGAAAGAATGAAGAAGAAATTGTTCCCTCCAAAAGGAGAACACACAGACATCTGTAAAGGTGGTAAAAACTACAGGGCATTCATAGCTCACATCATTCTCACTGTGCGGGTGAGTAAAGTTAAGTACTCTTACCTGACATGGTCACATCCGAATTTGAGTGCACAGAGAGGAGCAAATGGGGATGGGCAGGAGGAGAAAAAAAAGAGAAAAAGAGAACATCGTCAATAATCTGAGTTGAAAGATGACATTTCTAGCATTAACAATACTTATTTATCCATTGCGAACCCATTGCGTTCAAAACCTACATTTACCATAGACGCTGTGATAATTATATCCCTTATTTGTAATAATAACCTTGTAAATGTCTTTGTAAGAGACTAGCTTTGAAGATAATCTGAGATCTGTAATATGAGCACAAAACGGGATGATATCCAATTTCTCTTAGCGGAGCAAAACAAGCTCATTATTATAATGAATGATTGTAAACAGGTAAGTCACTTTACCAGTTTAGAGGAATGGTGACAACTGTGTGTATGTGTGTGTACAGATGCAGTATCCAAATGCCTACGGTATAATAAGAGTATAATCGACTCATCAAAAGGAACTTTTGAACCATTCTTCTTCCTCCGTTCTTTTTTTATCGTAATAACACCTCTCCCACTGCCATCACTGGCATAACTTCCATTCCTCCAAAGAGCAATGACATCACACCCCGAAGCATTTCTACAACATATATATTCATGCCATGTTGCTTTGAGATGACTTCATTTAGTCCTGGAACTCCTTTCTCACAAGGTACCCTTGAGAGGCTACGAACAGTCAAACAGCAATCACAGAGGAAGGGCAGAGAACTCGACCTCCATTTGCACCTGACAAGTTTCAACAACGTGAAATTACATGGAAGGGTGTAGATCAGCCGTGTTCACCTTCCCTCGTCGCCCGTCGGACTCCAATATGGACGTCCGAGGTGGGACATTGGGTGCAGGGGAGAAGACCCGCTATCTGTCATCGACAATACTCAAATTGTTTTTAATCCCTTGTCCTCCTGACAGATGTGTGTCCTCAAAGAATCAAGGACAATACACACAACGCATCACCTACATACGGGACTGTGACACCTGTCGGTAACAGACCGGCTTTAACACTGATTTCCATCATATTTCATTATGTCTGCACCCTCCCTTTTTGAGGGGGGTGTGGATGTCTCCGGCACAATTCGTCAGCCTGGAGACAGCCTCTCCTTCTCATTACTCTTGGTGTGACTGACTCGGGGAGGAAGAGTTTGGGGTTTTTTTTCTTCTTCGCACACTCCAAGCAGGCCCTCGGTCCCGCATCCATCTGCTGGCTGTCCCTCACACTCATTAATTCTGCCCGTCCCCAGGTGGCTGCTGGTTGGTGCAATGTGATTAAGCTCAAATGAACCACCAGGAATAAATAGAAGCTTAAACCTCTCAGAGGAGGCTGGCGAGAGAGAGTTAAGAGAGAATGCTGACAGATCTTTCTGATCACGAGGTGTGAGCAAATGTTTGTCTCCGTGGGCTCCTAACTGATGATAAAGTGCTCTAAATGTGCAGCAAACTGCTTTTTAATGTTTTATCAAAGAGAGGCGAGAAGCGCTAACATAAAATGCCTGGTGCAAATACTTCCAATCAGATTGGATTCTACTCTTCTGATGAATGTATGAATCACGTGTTAGCACTTGGAATCCAGTGATTCATCAATGCCAGTAAACAACACACGACCGTCGCAAATGAGCAGAGGCAATATCTGCATGGTGACCTAATGCGATAAGTCTATCTCTCGGAATGAGTCATCTATTTCCAAAAGATGCGGCATAACTTATAATCATTTACAATTCATGCTTTTGGACCATCTGGAATCTAGTTTGGTTGAGACGTTGCCATTACCCTCACCTGCCCGGTGATCTTTCATATCCGTCCTCTCATATCCATTTCTGCCCACGTTCCTCTGAGCTATCGCTGCATCACGCCATGAGTAAAACTGTTGAGTGGCTCTCCAGCCTTTGCCCTCCCTCTCTGCTTGGGGCTCATTCAAAGACCTGTCATCCCTGCTCTTTCCAGTGACTCAGCATATTGACAAGCTGTCAGCGGCGAGGCCGGACCATCCGAGCCAGGCTCCTCAGCCAAACAAAGTGGGGGCGTCCTGATACTGAGCTAGCCTTTTGAAGTGGAGGTGATGAAAACGTTATCAAGTCGTGTCTCGGCTGCCTATTGTTTTGCTGTAGTGTGGCGTAGCCTGTGTTGAAGGATAACAGCGCTCGTAAGAAACCCACAAGACAAATCTTCCCAGGTCTCTACTTAATTATATTTTGCCTTTGTGGCTTGTGTCAGCGGTCTGGCATCATAGACTAAAGAGCGGCGTTATCGTGGAGCGTCTGCTGGAGGAGATAAAGAAATCCATGAATATCTATGACTTTAACAACCTCTCCTCGGAACCTGGATGCCACTATAACGCATAGCCAACTCACCTGCCTATTTATTTCTCTGTGAAACCTTGTTCAGTGTTCTCAGTATCAGTACAGGCTGACCTTCTTCTCCCCCTGCTGCTTTTTCCTCCAGAGCTTTTGATCACCCATTCAGCCCCCATCTTACAGCTCCAATACACCAAAGTACAGACATCTTGTTCCCGAGTGTATTAGCCCTGGTAGTGAGTTCATTGGTACGTTTGGATGAAGAAAAACAGACTTTTATAGGCAAGCTGAAAGGTACGCAAATCTTGACATACCGACTCTTTAGATGATTATACGTATTATTTCCATTAACCAGCTGTTTTGCAAAATGGGAGTACACCTCTTGCATGTTGTGCAACACCCAGGACTTAACCGCTAACCTCTGTGTAACTTGGATAGGTCTTACACAAAGCTGAAATAATAAACTGCTGCCGTGTGTTTGTGCATCATCTCTGCACGGTTGGGTGAAGTTGCACAACCGAAAGCTCAAGGACTCAACAAAACATCCATCTCACATTAGGAACTTTTATGGCCGTGCGAGATGAAAATATCCATCTAAAAAAGGAGATTCAAAGCCACACTTGAGCTTCAGGACTCACGGCTTCTCTGCAGGTAAAAGCAGAAGCAGAAAATTTCAAAGAAGTGGCTCTTGCTGGATTTAAAGGAAAGATGGGTTTGTGATCATAGCTTTTAAGCAGATGGCAGACATCCAGTGGGCCATCAAAATCAGACCAATTGCTGATTCAGGTGGATGATTCCTTTTGATTTGCAGGCATCAATGTAAGAGAAAGTATTTGTGCCCTCTGGGTTCTGAGTTCCTAAAGCCCTACACACTGTGTGCTCCCTGAATAATATTTGAGAAGCATCTTGAATAAATCACAAAAGCCAAGAATCTGCAAAAAAAAAAACCCCAAAAAAACCAAAGCAGTTCAATCAGACTACTAGAACTATTAGGAACCCTAACCCTCACGAATGGATCTGTAGTCTGTCCTTATACAGACACACCAGGAATATTCCATAAATGCGATAATCTTAACTCTGGGCATGTCAGGGAGACGTCTGCTACACCTGAGTAAAGCGGCAACACGTTTTATGTCCGAGTTAGGTTGAAAGTCCACGGGAAATCTGTTAACGGAGTCACAATCCTGACTTGTGCCATTGCCGCGTGGAATGTGTTTACCTTGACGACATGGGCTGTAACGTTGAAAGATTTCCCAGCTGGTATTTAAGCAGACCAGATTTTATTATTACAGTGTTGCATTAGGGACAGCTGACCAGGCTGTTCTCATCTACAGAGGCCCGAAGGTGTGAAGTATGCCATCCTGTACCTTCCTGTTTTAGAGAGGGACTGAAGACGGGGCGAGCAGAACGGATCACGAACAACAAAATGAATCGGGCTGCTTATCTTGCTATATCTTGCATTTCATCAGCGCGATGTAAATTAATTAAATTAAATTAACAATCAAGAGACGTGGCCTCATAGAGATATCTGTGTCAATACAAGATAAATCCAGCTCGGCGTACATGTTTTGGGTCGACTGCTTGACCGCTGATGAATCGTGTGATCCTGTATGATGAAAGGTACACGTACGCCTGCGTGTATGATATGTGTGATATGAGTGCTCACGCTTTGTTAAAGTAATGATGGTGCTCCGAGGGGGGGGCGATAATTCTATCACCTTGATGCTGCGCTCGTCTAGTTTCTTTACTTAATTATGCTAACTAGATGCTGATTAATACTGGCCATTACATCCACATCATTAATCACGCCTCACACTCTGGGGTGGTAGTCTAGATAGGCTCCTTTGCACTTCAGTTAATAGGCATAACCATATATATATGTATGAGTCTATATGCACCGACACGCATACATACATACAGATATACGCACATTTTCTGAATATAATATGTGCATATTATGTACAAGATTTTCTTCTTTAGGACTTCTACGCCTCTATGTATGTCTGAAAATATGTCTGAATTTCTGCCTCGATAAAGTCTATCATATCTTATCTGAATGCAGCACGTTATGGAGCACAGCAGGCTTTTGGTTTTTTTTTTGTTTTGCCACAGAATTTCTCTGCTTGTTGTTAAGTCTTTCAGGTATGCAGTGCTTTGTCTTCGAAACACATTCTACAACTCACAACACACATCACGTGGGTTAGACATTTGGCCCGACTTTCCCAGGCTCCTCTGACACCTGTCTGAGACCATCCGTCACAGCGGAGTGCACACAGGCACCCTGGAAAGGTTTTAATTTATCGTATGTGTGCTGTGTGCCGTTGTTGCAAATCAGTTACTATCCTGAATTGTAACTTAGGCTGACACACAGGTTTTACAGTGGGGATGAGAAAGGCGAAAAAATGTTCAGAGGGAAGCGGTGCTGCATCAGTGATACAGTCATATTTTATCCTCGTGGTAGCCAGCAGCATCCGCGTGCTCTGCCTGCACTCCACAGGCCCGAGCGCGCTGCACGGACAAACGCGCCGACTAATTATACTGCAGGAGAAATAGCACAAATGTCTTCATTTTAATACAACGGGGGCAAGTTTAATTAATTGAAGAGTGTGGAATTGTTCATTCCCCTTCACACGGAGGCGTTCCGTCCAAAGCAGTGGTAAACTCTGTTGTTTTCTTGCTTGGAGATGGAGCCACACTTGGAGATAAATGATTTAAAGGTCATATACCGAGCCGAGCAGAGATCAGAGGTGACCATGACCTGGATGTCTAAGGTGAGAGGGAGGCTGTGGAAAGGAGGTGGGGTGGGGGAGGGGGATAAGACGTGGGAAGAGAGCCTAACAAAAAAACAATAAGCAGCAGAATTCATAAAACCGAGGGACATGCTGAGAGACCAGCAGGGACCTGTGTTTGACTCTTCATTTTTTAATATTTGACTACACAGAGCTTTTAATATTCAGGCAATGACATTGAGCTGGTCCGTGTTTTTTTTTTTTTCTTCTTCTTCTTCTCCTGAGTAGCAATGCCATTATTTTCTGAAGAGTGAAACCAGTTTCCATTTGAAGAAGAAAAGGAATTGAACGAACCAATTTGCAAATTATTCGGTGACCTTATTGAGACACTTGTGGAATAAAACAGACCCAGTGTTACATCACAAAACTGTTCCATTTTGTAAGTGGCCCAAATAAAGAAAGTAGCACCGGGTAAAGGCTGAAATGATTCGGTGAATTGCCTGAATATCATATTAGAATACGAATTTGCTTGATTTTCTTTGCAGCCTACTTGATAGGTCTTCCACTGGGTTCCATTTAGTTCACTTGTTAGAATTAAAACTCATTTTTACATCAGATTTTAGAACAAGAATTATATGTGGCTAAAGCTATAAATAAGCTGAATAAGCACAGATCATTAGCTCAGTGGAGTTTCTCCGGTTACGCAAAGAGTAGTCAAGCATATCAGGAGCTGGTGCGAGAGCGGTGAAATGATTCATGAATGCACCGTACGAGTGACAGCAGCCGTCTCCGTATTTATCAGTCCATTTGGTTAATTAAATAGAAGGCATTTTAAAAGGATTTGGGGTGGCTGTATTATCAACAGCTGGAACTAATTAGTGTCAAGAAGCTATTTAATTACAAAAACCATTTTGGAATTATACACACCATTACACTGTTTGTGTGTCTCTGCCCTGTCAACAGAGTATTAGGCTGTTGTGGCAGACGAAAAACGGACAAGTGCCGGGCAGTGAGAGGGAGCGAGCCAAAGAAATAGGAAGCCATGGGTGTTGTAATCCCAAGCAGGAGTTGGCAACCTTTATGAAAACATCGATCCAACTGTTTAAAAGTAGGTTCGCGAAGACCGATTCTGTAACTAACAAGACAGCATCATCAGCGTAATGAGGAATCTCATGACAGATAATGAGGGGAGAAAACAAGATAACACGGGATGAATACTGTTATTCTTGTGAATATTTACCAACCAACTTACAAAGGCAGTGCAGTACGTGTGATTTTGAAAAATATAAGCCTCTCTGGTCTTTGCTGTGACAGCCTCCGCACAGCAGTTCAACAAGGGCGCCATGACTCGGCTGCTATCTGATCTGCTGTCATTCAGGCGGCACTGTGGCAGCACAGAGAGCTCTCGCCACCTCCATGATGAGTCTTTCTTCCTTTTACCCATCTCTCTAGCCGCCGCTACATCAGTCCCCATTTATTTTGTTCTAGTTATTTGGAATGAAGTTTTCTAAAATGCCTAATGTGAAATTCTGCGTACTGGTATACTAAGATATAACAAATAATAAGAATTACAATTCAAACAGCCTCTCTCTGTGTGAGTCTATAGATCCTTATCTAATGGTTATCATTACAATTACATAAATCCAAAAACCAACTTTACGATCCAAACGCACACAAACACACACACAGTACAAGACAATCTTGCACACATCATCCATTAACAATACTGTCATCAAGTAATATATGGATATACTCTCTGGTTTGGAGCAATATGTTACAATAACCTCGATGGGGAGGACGGTCACAAGTGGGTTTGCCCATAATGTTATAATGAGAGTTTCAATTCTTTGTCTGTTAACCATCATTAGCTAATGCATAACAAATGACCCGTCATTATGCAGTGGATCCCGCTGATCAGCCCAGCCCAAGATCTGCCTTGCTTTTTTGGCTCCTCTCCTAAATGAGGCCCCCTGATGGTCTAAGCTGTGGGATTTGCCAAGTTATAGTAGCAAGGAACTAAAAATAAACACAGAAGAATGACCAGAAGCCTCGGACGCCTTCTGCCCTGTACGCGCACACACACACGCTTCAGTCCTATTGACAATGCCCTCTGTCAAAAAAGCGAACGTCCTTGAAAGAGTGGCATGTTGGCTTACTTGCCAGCTTGATCTGCCTTTCTCCCCTCTCTCTTTCTGTGTAACTCATATTCCTCGTTCATTTCCCTACAGCAAGCTGAGCCGATAGCTAAAAAAATACTGTTGGGGAGATTGGACAAGCCTGCCTCTTCTCTGCCAGCTGATCCACTTTATCTGGGTGCGAACACAGACCAAAGCTCATCTCACAGCAGGGGCCTTTCTGACAAAATACCAAAAAGGAATGAGGAGTTTTTATCTGGTATGGCTGAATATTTTGGAGCTGGTTCCAAAAATGTAAAAGTAGTTGTGCACTCAGAGAGATTGAGCAAGGGTTTACTTTGGGAGGAATTTCGGATATTCTAGACCCCAAGCTATTGAGCCTGTTTGCCTCAACATGTAGTCTGAGCAAGGTTCAGAGGAGCAGCTGAACCCCCAGTCTGCAAAAATAGTTGATAATATCCCCATACACGCCGCTCACAAGCGCACACAAAAGCAGTCTCGCACCAACTCATCAATTTCTGAAATGCAGCAATTAAGTGAGCTGTTAGTTCCCATTTTAAGAGACGAGCGCAGTCCTCAGCACAGTCGCCTTTGTTGTCCAGGACGTCTACATTACTTTGTTCCTGGATTTTTGACATCCAATGAACAGCACAGTATTAATTCTTAGAGTTGAGGGCAATCTCAAGTACGTCACACCAAAGACGAAAACAGAAATAGTGGCGCATATGCTGAACAGATGCATGCACACACCAGATTCCTTGATTTGTAAAATTATTAAATGTCATCGTCAATTTCAGCGTAGGCATGATCTTAGTTTGCAAGTTTTCCTGACATGTCTCAGGGGGACGTTGATGAGACTCATAGCAAAAACCATCAATGTTTTCAACCCGCCAACGTACTGGACCAGAACCAATGTAAGCCGAAATAACTGAATCACATCCACATTACACTGTGAAAAGTTGTTTTAATAAAACAGAAACTCTGAACCTTGGTTACAAAGTTCACATTGTTTTAGATTATATTATGTTATTCTTTCTGTGGGTGATGTGGTTTGGCTCTAAGAAATGTAAAACAACACGTGTAGAACCACAGCGATCTTGAGAAAATGGTAAGAATCAGAAACTATAGAAGAGGGACTCATTTTTTGTGGTTTAAGTTAAAGCCCGAGTATATTTACACATAGGGTGAAATAAAGACAGAACAGGCTCAGTTGTTATTATGACACTCTGAGACAGGAAGGGACTCACACTGGTTGGCTGTTACCAAAGATGGAGGGGGCTGAGGCTTACAATGGATGTGGCTGTGGCTGTACTTTGAAGAGAAAAAAAGGATGAAGATGGAGATGATACGCACGTGGTTACAAGAATGCAGAATTTGCTTTTTGACAAATTCTGAGTTTAGATGCGTCTCTCACGCACAAGAGGAAGCAGTGAATGAACCAAAATTTTAAAATCCTTCAGGCCTCTAACAGGTGACATACAAGTGATATCTGGACCAATTACGGCGGTGCTTTGCCTTGATGGCCTTGGTGAACTCTGCCTGAAAGGCCAAGTGAAGCATATTGGGGCCTTTGGTGGTGGAGCATGAAATAAGATTAAAATATAATTTGCAAAACTTATGTTGCAAGGATGCCCACTTGACTTTTATTTCTGGAGTAAGAGAACTTGAAGGGAAAATAAAGCGTGCTAAGACAAAAATAGAGAAGAATAACAGCTTCTCAGTTTCTTTAGCGTGCATCCAGACGCAGCCCTGCAGTCTGTCTGACACAACCTCACGTAAGGTTCCGTAAGATTGAATCAGCAGCTGCAGATGTGGAAATTAGATACACCTGTGTCCAATTGTCACCTAGGCTGCAGCATCATGTGCCAAAATAACCCCAACACACAAACAAACACTCAAAATCAATCCCAGTGCCGCCACTTACTTTAATTTAATCATTATGAGGAAAAAGCTCAATGTGATGATACTGTCATAGCCTTTAATAACATTTTTCTCACTTGCTTGGACTGCGGTTTGTTGATTGCTCCAATTAAAACAACTCTGTTTTCCAACTGTTCTTCTCCTGCAGAGAATCTTTTAGCCATTAGGATTCCGGTATTTATACACACACCACAGGGATACTGTTCCTCAACAAAAACGTGACTGGCCACTGCCACGTTAATGACACCCTGATATACGCTCCCAGGGCAAAAATGCAGTGAATGCTAATTGTGAGGGTGAAATGAGGCCTAAATCAAACCACTAAAGTTGATGATTTGGATGGGAGTTGTTTTTACCCGTTCAGAAAGGTCAACACGGTAATGTGTAAAATTACCACTCCTACATGGTAGACTTTATGCGGGGCGGCCTGAAATGCTGGCCTCTTCCTTCCGGCGCATCGCGGCTGTAACACCTTTGTCGTTTCTTCCTCCACATGCCACTGACAGCCTGCACCACACACACACACACACACATACACACACACACACACACACACACAGACACACACACACACACACGATCTCTTGGGCAGCCTTGCTTTGACTCATCTGAATATTTATGAATGTTGTTGAGCGGTCACATTCCATTATCAGGGAGATTGCCTGGCATGGGGCTACCAATCCTTTCACCCCGTTGTGAGCCCTGCACTTCATCCAATTGCAGTTTGTATTTCGCCATGTTGGCTGCCACCGGAGTTGCTGGCATTATGGAGAAAAATGAGACGCAAAAAGTGGTGTGAGGAAAGGGGGGGGTGACGGTTACGTTGGGGGGGAAAAAAATCTATACAGAGAGAATGATGAATGGAGTTTTCAAGGTTACACCGCCGAAATTAAAATCGACTAATTCACCGAGGTGGGAAAAACACGCTGGCCTGTCAGCCCTATACTGACAGGAGTGGGCTATAAGTCAAACCTACAGGGTAAAGGAAAACATCAAACCCACCTATGAGGAGGCAATAACGGTGAATTTAAAAACCAGCGAGTCCGCCCGTTTGCTTCAATGTGACGTGACCGACAGGAGTTAACAATCACAGCTGCACGAACGCCGATTTCCAGCAAACAAGCGGTGGTCAAGGAGCTACAACAACTCTACATCAAGAGTAAAATGTTCTCATTGTTCCACGCTTGCTTTAGAAGTGGGTGTATCTGACTAACATCCTGCACTGAAACTGCTGAAAACAAACACTGGTGAACAGCAGGGGAAAAAAAAAAAGGCCAACCCGAAACTGCCTGATAACAATGAGATCTGCCACCCAGGGTAACGGAAGAGTGGGGAGGTTGAGAGTGTTTTGTAACAAAATAAAAAATAAAAAGAGATAGATATCCGTTGAGGATCTTTAAGGGTTTGGGTTGGTGGACATATTCTGTCTCCAAAGACTCTCTTCCTGTCATTCTCTACCATGTACACGAGAGGTGTACATATGTAATTCAATGCAAAGGCTACAGATGTGAGTGCCAAGACCGATTCAAAATCATTCCCAGGCCAAAGGGCGACTGTGAAGCCATGGTTAAATGAGGGACATGCGTGAAGACAGGTCTGGGACCCTTGATGCCTGTGAAGGAGGACACGGGGTGATGGATGACTGTGAAGGAGGACACGGGGCACATAACAACCAGAATATTTTGCTGCACCTGCTGCTTACATGATTATTCATTGTTACACACAAGGTCTCCGCATGAATCTCTTTCCCCTTTCTGCACAACAGCCTCAGCTTCGTAACCGAAACCATTCTCCCACTAGGTACATCATCGGGAGGTATTCCACATCACACACACACACACACACACACACACACACACACAGACACACACGTTATGTGCTCCCCACAAAACGCAAACATGCACACCACTTTATTTAATCAGCCTGTCAACAACAATCCATTCTCCTCTCATACATCACTGTGATGTAAATTCACATTTAAGAGGTGAAATGTGCATAAGTGCATGTGTGTGCGTGGCATGCGCGCTCTCCTCACTCGTCCAGTCGTACATTAGCAGCGGCAGCAGTCAAGGTCATCCATACACAGACATGCTGTGTGTGCTCCGTATAGTTTATTGTGGCTTGACAGGAACTGTGACAACACAAAGCATCAAATAACAAATCCCATTTTGCAAATACAGACAATTTCTTACTGCTTCTCACAAGATGTCCTTCTTATTTTATTTTTTAGTTTTTTTCCAATCACTGAGAAATTCCGTTCTGAAAATCGTCATGACGGGGTGAAAAGTCCTTGTGTTGGAGTGAGATAAGAATAATGTGCCCGTGACTGTTTATTAATGCTTCAGGTGGGTGGGGTAGAAGCTGCAGTGATGATTTAAAGAATATAAAGAAACAAAGAATTTAAGGATGAATGCAAAATTCTATTACATTTCTTTACAGTAGAGTAGAAAGTTGTGGTTCAGACCTTGACTCAATGCAAAGAAATCTGAAAAATATAGGACAAAATATGTTAAGGACGTCGAATACTTCCAGCAGGTTTGATCAAAAGTTACAGGAACTGCTTAGTGGGGGGGGGGGCAATTAAAAGTATTATGAAATAATTAAAAAGTACAATTGTTGGCACTTCAGTTCTGGCAGAATTTGTCTGATTAGAGCACAACGAGTGAGTAATTAAGGCTAAAATCGAGTTAATTCCACAGGGTTCCGTAAATAAATTGATTGCACCTTGGGTGACGGGGTAAGGCCTCGACATTTCCTCTGATGCTTCTCAGATTGCGGACTGTCATGGAGTGAGCACGAAGTCATCTGGAGCAGCCAGCGAGGCAGCAGGACATCCAGCCTCTCCTTCCCAGCAATCAGTAAGGAAAAGTAGACCCTTACAAAGCCAGGAAGGAAAGACTTGAAGGAGCCGCTATGAAGTGCCTGGATTTGGGCCTTTAGAGTCACTGAACTGAATTGCAAACAATAACCCTGCAATGCGAGGGAGATGACATCAATTTTCCTGGGAAATTGGCTTTGAGGCGATCTGGAGAGTGACTGTTTTATCAGCGCTCACAGACATCGACTGGAATAAAGATCCACCTGCACAGTGCCACCATCTCGAGATAAAAACAGCTTACTTTGCTTGGTTTTTTTTAGAAACAATCACAAATATGAGTTGTTTGAGATCTATTCAGTTTCTGCTACACCAAGGTCACATAAAATGGTGGAATTTTGAGTGGTTTACAAAGTTGTGTACATCTCTTGCTCTTCAGAACCTATCTACTGTATGTCGTGTACGCAAAAACACTCGATGAACTTTGAAACATCCAGACGATCGCTTTCAAAACGTTTCGCACCACCTCTGACCGAATCAATGCATCACTGACCAACATGCCAACAACTCCAAGGAAACCTTCAAGTGGGCTGGATTGCGACTGAGAACTAAAAAAGACTCCGCCCACTTGGAATGGACGTGCATATTGTGGATGTGGGACGAACCGAGTCATTTCATTTTCGGTTTGTGATTTATTTCACCATCTGGTGTACCACTAAGTACCAAACTCGCCTCAGTTTGAGAACCACCATTCTACATTCACATTTTGACACATGCTGACTTTTGCTCATTTGTATTTATTTCACATTATTGTTATGCTCATAATCAAACAATTTCATAGAAACGCTGTCAAGCTCTCTGAAAATGTCTAATAATTAAAATTTTAAGAAATTCAGCGTAACCCAACAGGGTAAAACTTCTAAATCCCTTGAAATTATTGCTTAAGATCCCCCAAAGTGTGGAACTTTGAGGTACAATTCCACTGACTATAGACCCATTCTGAACATTAATTGTGTTTAATACGATATTGATTTTAGCACCGCCGTGAAATACAAGTGACAGCGAAGTAAACCTTTTATCGCCCTTTAAGGAAATATGGCAAGAATACATATTATACCGTCTATACTCTTGCTGCACTCTTTTAAGGGTAAGAGTTATTGATCACTGTCCAATCTCTGATAAGTTTGTAATGATTTTCCATTTCCAGGACGGTTCATGCTAGTCTAAATTCAAGCATCCCAAAATGTTGCAGAAAAAGCCCAACTAACAAACAAAGAGGACAGCACACCGGTGATCACAAGGGCACTCACACATTTCAATCAATACCATCTGATCAGCTCTTAAATTAATGAGCGTGTTGGTAATGAGACAATTAACTCCTCAGCTGGCATTTTCACCTCCAATCTCTTTGAACAACCATGGCCACAAATGGAGAACTGAGAGAGAGGAGCCAAATAACTTTTAGCTTTGGGGCAGGAGCGGTTGCACGCGGTGGTGGTAGGTGGTCGGGGAGGCAAAAAATCTCAAGGACAGCCAGGCGAGACAGGATACGGACAAGAAGAGCCAGGTAAACACCGCAATTCACAGAATGTCACAGATGAAGACGGCAGACCGAGAGCGAGTGCGAGAAGGAGAACCGGGATTGATGGGGAAGATAGGTGGAAGGGGACAAAGAGTGCGCATCAAAATCGGGGCAGTTATGTCCCTGTCATGTGTAGCTTACCCTCACCGTGTGTACCAGCACTCACGGGAGCGAACCAAGGCTGTGAGAGAGCTGTGGACCGTGTCCTTTCCGGACTCATCAGTGTCAGGATGCTCCCCCGGTGAGCTACTGGACTCTTAGACGGTGTAAAAGCTTCTCATACAAGAGGGACATAAGTGTACCCATCAGGGTACAGCTGAAATGTGACTTATCTATACTTCCCCGGTAACAATCCCAAAATGTGAGCGTGTGGTAATTAGCGAGAGGGGAAATTAACAGAACTGCTGGCAATAAATCATCTCCTCCTGTCTGTTCTCACACATCTCTCCGCGTGACAGTTGCCTTTATATTTCAAAATACTCTATAATGGACAACCTCATTCAGCATGTAATCGCAACACTGTCTGGATCAATGCTCCCCCAGTGCTGCGCGTGGCTCAGT
>OMNV01006729.1:5706-32569 GCA_900303265.1 Brotula barbata
CGGTCCACTTGTGCTGAGTAAGCCTGTGTAGTAGAGGATGGCTGTGAATTAATACTCCTTGACAGTGAATGTCAACAGAATTTAAATTAAACCGCCTGCTCTCCCTCATAAGCATGAGAATATCTTTAACTTATATCGGTGCCGTGAACGCAGCAGGCCTTTAGGGGCTCTTTTTGGACTCTACCGTGTCCCAAAAGCACCAGCTCAGTGTTTTCTTGTTGTGCATCTAAAACCAGCAGCAAATTCAGCACGCTCGGATCTGGCTAATTAGATGCGTTTAATGCGATGATTATTAGTGCTGCAGACAGATCTGCTGCAATCACAAACCTGTGCCCTCCTTCTCCCGGTCAATGGAGCGTGCCGCTGTTCGTTAGCCGAGCGCGCCGTGACGGGTCAAGCTCGGCTGCCCGTGTTTACGTTAAATAACTCAGCCGAACGGAACGTTTACCAACGGATTTAATCCGCCTTAAAACAGCAATTGCTCAAAAGTGTAGTAACGGATTCAAGGTGGAATGTTGCAGAATACTTCAAACTGCTACCGTGATGTCACGCCGCTAAAAGTCGTACGCGGCCCGGAGCGTCTTTCAAACGAGTTCCTGCTAATTCATCCGTGTTCTAATTATGATGGAGGGATGCTGGTATCCAAAGGTACACCGGTTTAGGTTAATGTGTGTTGTTGGCAGAGGGAACGTTGTCTTCCGCGTGTAGTTCAGAGCCGGGCTTTAACTAACACAAATTGTGATGGGCAGTTATTACCTCAGTGACCTCTGGGACCGGAGTGTTTCAGGAGAACACAGCTGACAGGCTGGCCAGTATCAATGAGCTGACCTCTCTCTCGCTCATGCCAGCAGGTATTTTTCTAGTATTTGTGTTTGTGTTCTTTTCTTCACCTTGCCACAATTAATTACCTCTGGCGCCGGGGTTATGTTTTCTGTCCCATTTGTTTGTTTATTTGTTACAGTAAGCAGAATATATTCAACTTGTAAAAACCTCTAAATTATTTTTTTTGCGGATATTCAGACCGGGTTACAAATGAGGATCTGGATTCAGATGCGGCTGTGGATCTGTTTGTATGGTGAATTATGGCTTTTTGAAAGAAAGTAAGAAAAAGTGCTGTTTGGTCTGGAGTCGCTGCACTCGACTGTTTTAAACCTGTTTTAAAGTGGATGGTGTGCATTTTAAATCTCACTCATTATACTTAGATGCATCTATCTATCTATCTATCTATCTAGCTATCTATTTGGTGCGATTAATTGTCCGTACCGCAATTAAGACAAGAATGCAAGTAAAAGACATGCATGGAATTACAGTCAGAGGACCGTAAGATCGTTACAAATGAGTAACTTTAGAGTGGATTTTACGAAAGCAGCAAGTATGAATTCCAACACATTATGAAGTAGGAAACAACTTCATAGCTAGATAACTCGTGTAGGCTAGCATTTGAGATACGTGGTGCAGTGTGCATGTTAGCAACAGATGCTATGCATGGTGGTGTATGTTTGTACAAACATGGAAGTATATATACACATATATATATAGATATATATATAGATAGATTCAGTACTGTGCAAAAGTCTTGGTCCACCACTATCAAACCTGGTGTAATAGACTTTTTTCCCAGCAGTCATTCTGACAGTAAATAGTGATGAAAATAGGACAAATCCAGGTGTTAGCATAGACGTTAATTAGGGCTCCATTCCATTTAGGTTGAAGAGAGCCTGGTTCCATGGGAGGTCACATTAAATCCTTTAGACACTTAAGCCTGTAGAATCTGTTCTTTTCTGATTTTTTTTAATGTTTTTTAATACTGCAGACACGTTTCCTGTATTTTCTGTTTGTATTCTAATAAAGACTGTTACATAACCTGAATACATTCATGTATGCCAATTTCATTTGCATTACAGTGTTTACACTTTGGAATAAATCATTTTGCAAAAATTGTAAGAGTTTGAATATGTATACAATTGTACTGAACATTTCATCTTATCTTATCTTATCTCATCTCATCTCATCTCATCTCATCTTGTCCTGTCATGTTAGAACACAGGTTTCACCTTTAGCTGTATTGCAATTTTCAAGTCTTACCGAATGTAAGCACAGTGTCAAATCAGAGCCAGAGAAGAAACATTCCTTGTCAACAGCATGAATCCCCATCACCTGAACGGGCTCTAATAAGCTAATTGACCTTTTCCTATCACCGGCTCTCTCACTGGCTCTGTCTTAAGCTGAGAAAAAACGTCGAAAAGTGATTGCACTTCTCACTTTAGTCCGTACACACAGAGAACTTTGTTTCTTTACTTAGCTTTTTTCATTTTAATGAGCACACTTTCTCCATCTGGGTGTTTCAGATTTCTTTTATCATCTCGACTTCGTGTGCCGATGAAGCAGAGGGTAATTGTCTCTTTTTGTTTATTTCTAGCCTTAGTGTTGTGGTGGGGAGAGCATAACATTTATTAAGCTATTTACAGTTTATTTATAGAATATATAGGCTACGTGTCAGATGCGATTCCGTTCCAGTCGTTGTCCCGTGTGTTCCGGCAGCGTCCCAGTCTGTGCAACACGGAGGCCACATTAGAACCTATAAACATCAAAATTTGAGGCTCTCCGCGGTGGTTGTTTCAAAGAACGTATTTGTGACACCCCTTGGTTTGAATCCCAAAGTGTATTTCTTTAATGCTCTTTAAAGCTTGTCTCAGGATGTACTCACATCTGTCCTCGGATTCTCCAGTCGTGGTGCAAGAAATGTCAAGATGGATCTTGACTCCACCTCTGTCCCAACCCCCTCCTAAAACCACTTAGCCACGCTGAAGTGCACTTTGTCCATAACTAGATATAAAGGCCCTTGTTTTGCTCCATTTGGGGGAGCTGTGGTGTCCAAAGCACTGAGTGTAAAACACACATCTCCTTGTATATGTAATTTTCTGTGCAAATATGTGTTTTGTTTACAGAGGAGGGAAAGGTTCATTGGCAAACCAAGCATGAAGTGGAAAAAATATGATTCTGATAGAATTGGAGTGGTCAGTTAGAGACGTGTGCTTTCTTTTCTATCCTGAGGTCATTTCCTTTATGCTGTTAACTGTAGTCTCTACCCACGCCAGCACTCAACATTGTATAATTTCTCTTATTAAAGTCATCATGAGCTGACACGCAAGTTATAGTTCTGGGTGGAAACGGAAGAATTGAGCGCTCCAGTTTTGGCAGTGGTCCTATTTGTGTTAGATGTGCGTTTGCGTTACACTGTGTGTTTGCTCCATTATACCGTATGTTTGCCACGCTTAAGGCTGGAGGGCAAGAAGCAGACCCATACTTTGGGAAAGTGCTACTAGTTGAATGCCAAAGGCCAGGCTTCACTGCAAGGGAGGAAGTATTGACCACCGGGGGGGTGACCATTAAAACAAATTGGAGCACAATTTTCAAGTTGTGTTACCATCACGAGCAGATGCAATGCAAATAAACACAAACTGGAACTACTTACAACTACATACAGTTTGAGCGCTACATCACGGGGGGAGGTGAAACATTACTCAAATAAAGGGGACAAAGGTCACTTACCACCATTTCGGGAGCAATAAATTCAAAATTGAATCAACAGATTTCAGACTTTGTTAGGATACGGCTTCATAAAGTTTTTCAAAACGTGTCATGGAACCGCCATGGCAGCATCGGACAAACGACTTGCCACCTCTGACGACAGACAACACAGCCAGCCGTGTTGTTCAAATAACACCAACTTAGCTCGCCTTGCATTCAATATTGATATTACCATTAATTTGGATGTTTTAAAGAACCAGAAGTTGTAATTATCATTTAGACTTGAAGGAAAGTGCAGGAGAAAGTGAAGCATTCCCTTCAGGCCATGTGGCATAACCACTTTATTCACAGTAATTAAACTTGCTCAGCTCTTAAGCAGATACACACAACCCTTATAGCCTGTGGTGTTTTCGCTGAAAGGTTCATCCAGAGGGAAGAGCAGCCGGCTTTCACACCGCTCTCCGAGTACTCCTCCCTGCTTTATTCTGTCCAATATAGTCTAGGTGAATATTTGTACTGTAGATCTACGCTGCTGCTAATATATACAGAAACGTCTTTCCATGAATGTAGACAAAACGAAGATGGTCTTCGTGGTTATTTTGCTACATTAGCACACTTTTTGCCGTCTCAGTCACCTCTCGTTGTACGAGAGAGAGGGCAGTTTGGGGGCTTTTTGTCTCCGCTCCGGGAGGACCTTGTGGCTGAGTCGAGAGACACAAAGAGACCAAACGTGCTGTGACACTCGTGTCCTCCTTTCTATTCGGCGGTCGGCCAGGTTAATGTCTACACGCAGCACGTCAGCCGGCGCAAAGAGTGGTCCGCGCTGGACGTGGACACAGGTGGAACATCTACAGACGGATGTATGAATTCAATGTGCCCTCTGAACAATTCTTCAGAAATGTGTCTTCTCTCACTAATTGTGCCTCAACAGCCAAAGGTGCATAATTTTGTGTGAAGGTGCGAAAGCTGGTGTTGCTGTTCACATCAATGGGGCGTCTTACGAACTGTCGTCACGTCTCTTGGAATACTTTTGTGTTTTCGGTGATGTTTTACGAAACGCTGTTGTGTTTTGTACCTCGGGGCCACAGCGGGGCCCCGATGATTTCATATCAACATCACATGAACGACTAACGTTTCTCATTTTCACAGCAAACGCGTGAATCGTGGTGTGGCAAACCCTGTTAATCTGCCTTTTTACAGTTTGTTGAGCAGTATCACACTGTTCATCCCACATGCAGAGAAATGGAGCCTCTCCATAGTTGTATATGATTTAGTCCCTATGTGACATCAGGATATCCAAGCCGTGCTTATTGTGGGGATATCGACTCGTTTTCGACATCAGTGATTTTGTCTGTTTTGGATGGATGGTTTGACAACGGCCGGCCAACTTGCTGCACAAATACTCTCATTTAAGCGTGTGTGCGACTTTACTTCTCAGCATAACTGGCACGAGTGTGTCACACACGCCAGTTGATTTTCCCCTGACCTTTCATTTGATCATGTGCCTGAGATGAATGGACATTTAGGCTACATATGGAACAGAAGTGTTGTCAGATAGATTTGTGTTCGTTTGGTTTGCTGAATGTGAAATTGCATCCAGTCTGTTCATGGTTGTTCTACACTTGGACGGGCTGAGAAACAAGCGAGGCCAACATTAAACGCTATTTCAGTATTATTTATTCATTGACATTTTTGCTTTACGGATAGCATTCTGTATCCATTATGTCCTAATTTTTGTATTATAAGAATATGTGCTACCTGAAGCAAAAATTATGATTGTAAATGAAACACAGGTGTAATTCTTCAGGTGTCGAGTGCAGATTCTCAATCCAATAAAACCCATTTTTACATTTTCAATGCTAATCTTTGAGCGCACAACATTGTCTGTCTGCGCCAATAATCAATATATTTATATTTTCTCATCTTGATACTTGTATTTGTCTCTTTAATGTCAGATAAAAAATACATTAGTTGCAATTAGTCAATTTTCTCTCTGACAACTTAGTAGCTAATCTTCAAACGTAAAAAACAAGGAGTGTAATCGATATGACAATTTCTACTCTCCCAACAAATATACATTTATTTGGTCAGGGGATATCTGAGTTTACCTTGAATTACAAATAGGAGCAGGAATCAAATTAGTGCTGAAATAAAATCCCCACAGGCAGCGTATACCGAAGGTCCTCAGCGATCGTAGGGTATGCGGTATAAATAGAGAAATATATGCCGGGGCACAGACTCTCAGATCCACCATGATTACGTTGCTTAACAGTTTAGAGGATGCTTTGAGAGTGAGATTCCTCCTCTCTTTAACTCATTGTCACGTTGTTTTTCAGCCCTATAGATTCCACCCCTAATCTGTTTAGCTGTACTTAAATTAGCTACGTTGACATCTCCTTGCTTTAAGGCTGGGATTCCTTTTTCCCCTGGTCGAACACCCTTTCACGTAACTTAATATGCCATTTTGGTCTCCTAGGGACAATAATTGAGTTTAGGCAAAGTTTAAACAGCTTAAAGGACGGGGAATACAGATGGGCATTTCTGTGATTAACAAACTCCATCCCAAGGTCTCTGTGTCAGGCGCTGGATTAGGACATTACGAAGAGAATGACAGAGCTTTTTGGCACTTTATTCCCTCTCAATAACATTCTTTCACATATTAAGTTAATTCCACCCCTAGGTAGGGACTTTATCATGCAGAAGACCTTAATCCACTGTTGTTGAGTCCATCTCGCTCACGCTTTGATGAAGCCCCCCTGCTTTTCTGTGAGTGCAGTGGGCCTTGGTAAGACAAAGCACCCGTGACAGAGACAATAAGATGCAGCTTGAACCACAACAAAAAGAGGCTTCATCCATTGGAGTGGAGAGAAGAGGTGTTGTTGAGAAAAAAATTGAGAAAAAAAAACAAAAACATCAAAGGTTAAAGAAAAAGAACACAACTTCACAGAGCCGTCTCAACACTCCTGATCAAGAAATGTATCACTATGAACGGTGTGTGTGCTTTTATTTGGCGCAGAAGGCCCAGCTCCACTGATCTCTTGTATAGCACTTTATCTGAGGGGCACCTCTGACCCCTGCTGAAAAGCCCTAGTTGATATGATGAGCGTAAGCTTTGGGTGTTCTTTTAGATCTTCTATTGGCACTATCCCAAATTGAAAAGGCCTGTTTGTGGTGCCAGTGGCCAATTTATCCTTTGGCTTCTGTCACTCTGCATGGGAAAAAAGATTAGCAGTCAGTCCCCCCCCTGAAGCCCCCACTCCCCTTTCAAAATGACCACCAAGGCAAATTGAAAAGTTGCAAACGTATTGGATCATTTTATTCTGACGAGCGCGCAAGTGTGAGAAGTGTGTATGGTGATCTAAGGAGATTTACGTGGGACTTTTTTTTTTTTTTGGTCAAAATTAAGTAAGTACCCAAAAGCTGATCGCAACACATGAAGTGTCCACGAGAAGGCCTAAACAAAAAAAATCTGTGTTATGCACTGAATTGAGGAATTAATTCAGTCACCTGTCTGAACTTAAGCTGTCCATTTGATTGTCAGCGGCGCTGAGAGTCTCTGAAGGTTTTGATCCTCCTAGCGCTAACAGATGGTTGTTGTGGCTCGGCCGTGGCTGGGAATCGCTCCTTAATAGCAGACAGAGGGTTGGAGGGGGAAAATCCCCTGTTGCCGTCCCTAAGAAGACCATAAGCTTGAGCTGAGAAAAAGAAAGGACCTGCTACTGGTGCTAATTACCCAGAAACCACACAGAAAGTGCCCACTGTCACTAACTGAAGAGGTTCACATCCCTTCTTACACAGATAAAAGGCGTAGTACGAAAACATTTCGCAGGGGACAAAGACGGAAAGATTACCATAATCTTTTGGTTTGTATCCCCTGTAAGCTGTCCGTGTGTCCTTTTCCCTCAATCTTTCTCCTTCTCCTCCTCCACCCGTTCTCCCTCGCTCTCCACCGCTCTCTTGTTTCTTCTTGTCTAAAAATCGGGTTTGAAGGAACAGAAAAATGGTGAGAATTGGCTTTGCAGCCTAAGCCTGACAGTTGTGTTCTTCCCGCCTTTCTGTGATCATCCCTGTCATTGGTGGGCTGCTGTTGGGGTAATCAGACAATGGCAGGCGAAACTAGGTGTCACTGTGCTGACAGACCCCTCTTCATGTTATGTCATTGTTAATCCTCAGCCTTCAGCCCGCTCCCACTGCTGCTTTCATCCCCGCATTCTCCACGAAGGGGATGGGGGATAAATATGATGCCTTCATATTTCTACATATCAAAGCGCTCTCAAGCGGCTGTTTTCTCCCTAAGTGGCAAAGGATTGTATGGCACACAACTCGGAGTGAGAACTTTTAAAATGAGGACATCACACTGGCTGCTTACATCGGCTCCCAGACTGTCCTACTCACAGGAAACCTGGACCAAAGCCAGTCACACAGGCAGGAAAACAGCCGCTTGTGACAGCGCTGCATAAACGCTGCCTTCTCTGGATGCGGATCACCCCAGAGGTCTGATCCTTTTAGCTTTGTGGCTGCCTTAGTGCACCTCTTTGAATCTCATTGGAGACTGTGATGAGACATAGCGGTGGAGATGGTTTCAATTAAAAGGCAGAGGGTGACGGACGACACGAAGATCGCCCTCTGATCAGACGGAACAACAGCAAGAGGAAGAGGGAGAGGCTCCGGCGATTGTTGCTAAGCATCTAAAATCTAAGAGCTTAAAAGAGTCACACTAATGGCAGACTGTGAGCCAAACGTATATGACACGGTGCCTCAATTTTCACTGTCTAGCTCTGTTTTTCTTCTTCTTGGGTGTTAAAACACTGATGTTTACATGCACTGTAGCAATCGAGCTATAGCTACAGCCAAAGAGCTCAATTATGTTGTTGTCCCAGCATACGAGACGGAATGGAAGTATGTCTTGACTCCGGTATGTGGTGATACAGCTGGTTCAGACTTTCATCTGGTTGACCTTTTGCGTCACATACCAAACAAGTTAGCAAACAAATTCATCATTAGAGCAGCTACCATTTGGTTCAGTCGAGTCATACATTTGTATTTTTGTCGTTAGAAAACAATTATGTTTGTTGTCTTAGGTCATGTTTGTTATTATCTATGACGATTCCCCGATAGCTTCAAACATGGCACGTTCAGCTAAAATACAGTTTCATTGTTTTGAGTGTATCAAAAACCACACACAGGTCCGTTCCCATTGTGCGTGCTGTGCCGTACACGGGTGTGTAGTTTGTGTGACAGGCTGATATTTGTGAATGTTTGCTCCCTGTGATGTTGTGTTTACAGAGCTTCCACCACTAAAGCTCTGTTCACCACAAACATGGCACAGAAGGCCCAGATGAGAAAACACACGTTACTGCTGCTTTTTCTAGTGACAAGGGAGAGGCTACTGCCACACAAGCAGAGGGATTACATGACTAACCCCATGTTCACTATCACATCATCACAAATGACAAAAAAAGCATCAAATGACTTTAACATCCTCAAAAGCATTGCAAACAACGGCAGCCTATTGTTTACTTAAATTTCCTTCGGGATTAATAAAGATTAATAAAGTATCTATCTATCTATCTATCTATCTATCTGATAGAAAGTTAGCAAGCTAGCTGTCTAACGTATGCTAATGCTATAAAAGCTTTCAGCCAGTGACATATGAATAGACCTAAAACTAAACTAAAACTTTCAACAACATTAAACATGAGTAATAAATTTTGCTTTTTCTAGATGCATTGGTAGATTAATTTGGTAACAAATTGCTCTTTTCCTCATTCTTTTGACCTTACTTAAACCTCAATCCTAGTCCTAAACTCTGAATTGATTGCTGCTAATGCTAGTTTTGAAAACAACTTTTGAGCACAAATATTTTCTGATGAACCATCAAGTTCATTCGTGTTTTTTCCATCATGAGCCGATAATATGGCACATTTTTCATATCCCTGCTGTTGAGACACCCCAGACTGTGGTGGCTAGGTCTAGCTAACGCTCTGCTCGCAAGACATTTGTTTTTACCTTGCAAGTAGACCATGGCTGTGTGTTCCTCTCCAGCGAATCAGATCAGGGTTATGATTTGTGAACAGAATCAAAATTATGGGCAGGATTTCTAGAATTTCTGACATAAATAAAAAAAATAATATTAATGCTACAAGAATATAAATCATCCTCTGCTGACCAGGTCCATGTGTCTATCACAGTTTCAAAGTGCCAAAAAATGTTGAACCTAGGCGTACGCTACATTTACTGAAGACCTAATCAAAATTAAAAAACAGAATAAGGCAACTGAGACATATTCTTAATCTTTAATTGCAAATGAGTTGCAGTATGGTTTTCCTTTCCTTCCCAGCTGTTCCCAGAACAAGGCAATGATGCTGCGTCAGTAAAGCAAGAATCTATTTCTCTGTAATGCAATTAACAAAAATGCTCACATTCAGACTCCCATCCCTCAGACATCACACCTACACACACAATGTCAGAGAACGCTGTCTGACATCACATTTACTGCTGTGAGAAATGTCAGGTTTTCCCTGTAGCAAGAGTCAAAATGACAGCAGATAATGTCCTGTGAAGGCAATGCAACGGAAAATAGTGTGCTTAGCTGCTTCTCTTATTCAACCTGACCGTGTTCATTTACAGGAGCTGATATAGAGAAGCAGACAAGAAACCTGAGATCCTGAATTTTTAATCCAGGACATGGAGTGGATTTTTTTTTTTCTTTTTTATACAACAAACATCACTTACAGGCGTCTTACACAGAGATTCTTCTACCCCAGAGTCCTGATGTTGGGGTAGACGGTAAAGTGCTGGCCCTGAACTGCTCAGTTTACCATCATTTTCCATTAAGGATGGAAAGTACGCAAAACTGTTCCGTCACTCAGTTCAAACATTGCAGATGAGTAAAAAGGGCCTCACGGTGAGAGAATATTATCGGTAACTCGAACTGTATCTGGGAAAACTGCGAAGGAGGGAAAACGCTTTGTGATGATCTGTGGAATTTGGTAGCTAAAGTGTTTACCCACTTACTCACTGAGTGTACACTGTATACAGACACCTAATGTATTTTTCATCCTTCCCAAACTGTAATGGGACTGAGCAGAAGTTCAGTGTTTGGGAGCTTTCCGAACTAATTACAATCACGATCCATAATTGAGAAGTAAATGCATGGAAAATTGCTCTACGTCACATTTCATCTCAGGGACAAAGCTTTTTAGAACAGAGGGTGACTGTTTGTGTTGTGCTGTATGTATGCCTGGGTGCTGCAGTGCTGGATTCCGTGACAGAGATTATTGAAATGACTTGGTTGGTAGCAGCCTGCATCCAGGGATTTGCTGTCCAAAGATGTTGGGTGTAGGATTGGAGTTGCGCTTCTAGTGGTGCAGTTCCCTTTGTTCTGTTTGTCTTAACACTTCCATGCCTGCTGAATCGCATCGCCGTGTAGTCTTTCTTTAGCGATGCTCTTTAGTTCACTTAGGATATTTGTTTACAGGGCGCCATAATGAAGTTTATGTGCGAGGAGCATTTTGCTCACAAATTTCCCACGATCACACACACACACACACACACACACAAACATTTAGATGCAGCAATGTAATAAGATGGCCTATGTTTTTTGTCAACTAAAGGGATTTGTGACATCTAAATTGTTCCAATATGTAATCTGTCTTTGAATTTACTTATTGCCCCAAAAATAACAATCAAGTGTATGAATCCAATGTCAGCAGAAGGGGTTTTTATTGCCTTTGCAAAAATTCATGCAAAATCAAGCAACGTCTATGAATAAAAGTTTGCAACTTTGCCAAATTCCGGCAATTTCTCCACCTTAAATGTCCAAATAAACACAAATAAAACCAAACTCCGCAATATTTGCGAGGATAATGTCCATATCTATTTAAAGCCAGTGTTGAAATAACTCCAATTCATTTACAGTTAGCAAGGCTTAGTTAGCAACCTAGCCTAGAATCAAAACATGGAGTGGATTTATGGGGAATGAGAACGAATTTGGTTACTCCTCATGATAAAAATGCATTTTCCACAAACACCAAACGGAAATCGTCACTGGAAAGCCCCTGCAATATTTTCCGACGCTCACTTTTTGCAGAAATTTTACCACAAAAACATCTCAAATTGCATCACAATTTAGAGAAACTTGCTGGAAAATCAAGCATTTTAACGCGTAGTTAAAACAAATTGAATCACAAAAAAACCCTCCTAATCCTGGAGGGACTGACAATCCGGAACCTAACGTGTTCGTACTCCTCAGCTGGTAAACAGATTTTGATGCTGTTTATCGCTCTGTTGCTCCGTCGTCTTACATTCTTGTCGCCCTAAATATGCCTTTTCGGTGATGTGACCGCTGCACTCTCGCAGAACCTCCAATCAAAGGATAATGCACTGTCACTCGGCCTCCCCGAGCACTTTGAATTATTCAGACGCCTTCTTATGAATACTTGTGCAGCTTACTAGAATCCTGGCAAATAACACTAAAGGGAGAAACGTTTCCTCTTCTGTAATTGTTCCTCTTTACAGCAGTGTAGACGGCATGTCGTGAGTTAGCGCGCTGAGAGATGAGGTGGCGCTGGAGTTGCTTTTTATCGCGTTCAATCACTAAACTGTATAACCAGTGCATGTGAACGCGTGGCGTAAAAACATTTTTAAGCCGTAGTCGACTTTCAAACCAGCACAGCATTGAATTGTGAACAATATAAGCATGAAAAACGAGCAGTGACAAATAGCATGAACATTAAAACCAAAACCTTCAAGCTACTGGGCTCCAAACACCAGAGACTACAAATACCTAAACATATGAAAAAGGCATCGTGTATAATGCAAATGAAGCGAGGCTACAAATGCTCAAACAAATAGCAAAGCCGAAGTGCAAACATGAAGAGAAACGTGCTCAAAGATCAAGAAATGACTGTAAACATGCAAACATATTAGGATGTTAGCTAAAACGATCGCTAACATCTTTTCTAAAGTATTCTAAATATCAGCAGTTTACATTTTACACGGAAGATTTACAGCATTCATCTGTTGATGGGATGTCACTGTGGCGATCTTGTAAATTGCTGCAATAAAACGGTAGCATTTTGGTCTTGGAAATATAAATAAATCATGAATGGGAAATAAATCTGAAATCAAAACTTTAACATGCAAACTGTGAAAGTTTCTCTTCAGAACATTTAAAATCATTGAGCTGCTACTACAAGCCAAGCAGTAAAAAAAAAAAAAAAAAAGATTAAAAAAATAGTTTATCCAGAATCAGAAAATTTGGACAACTCTCTAATCTTCAAATTTTGTGGTAAAACTGGGTGATGAGCATGAAAGCATGGATTACCTGTACAGGTGAGATCCCTCTCCTGCTCTCTGATCTCCTGCGTTTCTGGCCGAGCGTTGGAAAAACAACATTTTGTGAACTAGTAGGCCGGGGTGTAACAGGATTCTTTCCTCTTGTGAGCATCCAGCCGTGTCCACGTGGCCGGGATGCAGACTTGATTTATTTCTTCGCCGTGAGAACTTAAAAGGAAAATGATAAATTGTGAGTGCTGAACAAAAATACAAAAGACTAAAAACTTCTCAGTTTCTCCTTCAGCGTGCAGCCGTGCGGTCTTCGTGACAGGATCGTAAATAGGTGGGCAGCACGGTGGCGGTTCGAGTCCCAAGCCGCCGTTTCTGTGTGTTGTCTGCTTGGGTACGCTGGTTTCCTCCCACCTTCAAAGACACGCTGCTTAGGTGGATCGGAGTTGTTTCTAAATTGACCGTAGGTGTGAATGGGAGTGCGATCGAGTCGTCTGGCTCGAGGCCTGTTCAGGGTTTACCCCGCCTCTCGCCCAATGACAGCTGGGCTCCAGCCCTACCACGCACCCGACAAGGACGAGCCCCATAGATAACGGATGGATGGACCTAAATAGATTCCTGCCTAATTGGTCCATCAGGTACAGATGTGATAATTAGACACACCTCTGTCCAACTGTCACCTAAGCTGCAGCACCGTGCAACACAATGTCCTGAACACTTAAACACACACACACACACACAAACACCCAAAACCAATCGTACTCACACAGGGGGTAAAAGAATACAACTTCATCCATGTGACAGTAGATTCTCTCCGTCTCCTCTTGTATTGGGTCCATCTTCTTTAATTTGGAGCTTCTCTTGAATGGATCTCCTCCCAAACTGATCACTGATACAATTTGTCTCATCACTTGGATGTAAATTTAGGTAGAAACAAGCTCCGCTGATGTTACTGGAGGGGTCACGGTGCAGGGAACACGCATGCATTTTATTTTATGTATGTATCTGATTTTGGTGTAGCATTTCGTGAATATATTTGTCTTTCAGGACATTTTAGTTGAGTTCGACCTAAAATTGGCCATTTTACAGTGCATCTGAGGTGACGCGTGTGAGTCACTTGATCAGTGCCAAAGCCAAAATCTGACAGAGACTGGGTAAGGAATTATGAGGAGTGGAAGATGAGAGTTATATAAAAGATTAAATAGTAAGATTAAATAGATTAAATCTTGTGTATGTGGAATGGGTGTAATGAATCAAGTTTTTTCCGTGATTGTGATTTGTGAAAATGCGTTTTTCAGACAACTGACTCCCATGTCCAATATTGATTTTGTGTGCATCCGAAGTCTCCTCTCTTTCCTTAAGGTAAAATTTTTGGAGCTGTGCTACAGCCAGAGGTCAGACGAGCCCGGAGAGACCTCGTGACCAAGCACACAATCGTCGGGTCATCTGTCCAAGCCCCCTGCGATCTCTGAGGTCTGTAGCCATCCTAAAGATGAGCCAACTTGGAGATAAAGGTTGGACGTGTCCATCATGTGCTGCGGTTGTTAGCAGGGCAGTGTAGAAAGCGGCTATAAAATGCAGAAAAATTAAATTTGTATTATCGCCTCCTCCAAGAAAACAAATCTTACTCACATCAGCAGTGTTTTAGCTATGGGCTAAGACACGTAGTTCATCCTTTAGAATATGAAACACGTGGGAGTATTTCAATATACGGATTTGTGATCTATCTATCTATCTATCTATCTATCTATCTATCTATCTATCTATCTATCTATCTATCTATCTATCTATCTATCTATCTATCTATCTATCTATCTATCTATCTATCTATCTATCTATCTATCTATCTATCTATCTATCTATCTATCTATCTATCTATCTATCTATCTATCTATCTATCTATCTATCTATCTATCTATCTATCTATCGATCTATCTATCTATCTATCTATCATCCATCCATCCATCCAATTAGAACTAATCTACTTAATACTGCAGCCACACTGTAGCCACTTCAATAAACACAGCTTGATTAACACACTGCTTTTCCGTCTTATCAGTCCCGGTTTGTATCGTGTGGTTGAAGAAGAGTGAGGAGAGATGAATATTTCAGTAGCTGAGTGAGCGAGAAGCACCAGCAGAGCTTCATGCCTGCTTGTTTGCACTTACCACAGCCATTAAGTTTACAAGCAGCATTTGTATTTATCACCAGGCCTGGATGGTTAGAAGCAATCAAAAACCAAACACAAGGAGAGAAAGACAAGGTTCAGGTTGACATGTCAAGAAAAACTGAGGTGAAGTGCTGACATGCTGATGTCTTAGCAGATAACACTTAAATCATTTTCCTCCAAAACTTCACTCGTACGGGTTCAAAGAGATATAGCCATAATACAAATTTTTGGAGTAAGTAGTGGTGTTTGAAGTTATTTTATGGGATTTTGCTGTAAGGCCCAGAATTGATTTGCAGAAGGGATAAAAGGAAGATACTTTATCTTCGGAGCTTTGTCGGAAAAAGCTTAGCATCCATTGGTAGTTCCGCCAATATGCCTGCAGGGCATGGAGGTAGGGTGAGAGGGGGGTTGCTGGCATTGACATTATATACCAGAATGAATTGTGCTGA
The DNA here is from genome assembly GCA_900303265.1 of Brotula barbata. Classification (NCBI taxonomy): domain Eukaryota; kingdom Metazoa; phylum Chordata; class Actinopteri; order Ophidiiformes; family Ophidiidae; genus Brotula; species Brotula barbata. The sequence goes on from OMNV01006729.1 coordinate 21,145, forward strand.
GTTTACACCTCCTGCTGCTTACGCTCTGCTCTTTCATAATCTTTCATGAACCATACAATGTTTTATTTAATGTCCTGGGTCAGAGAGAAACTTGAGAAAAAAACATATTAATAATGAAACGAATAGTACTGGTGAGGGAAAGGAGAGGAAAAAAAAAAAAAAAACTTGGTTTGTGGCTCCTCAGCAAACAGGTCAGAGGGATCTTTGAAGTCGACTGCTTCAGTGCAGTCAATAGTTTAAGAACTTGTGTTATTTCTGAATGTAAGGCCAGCTTGGACTTTTTCCTACCTGAAAATGCCAAATATCTCATTGCTGCTGCCCAGTGTCTCACTGTGGCCCCCGAAAGGCTATTCAAACAGCCAGGAGTTGCTCAGGTTTGTGCTTTACCGAAAACAGCCTATGGCCCACAGGTTATTCCACAAATAGGCTTGCATGGTTTCAAAAATATAAATCTATATTTACTGTATGAAATGATCCTTATTATAACTTACAAATGAGCGGACAACGTCAAAAATGCTCTCAATTGAAGGACCATTTTAAGGAGGGAGCGTCACAGCAGATACTGTGTGTACTGTATGTGTGTGTGTATCCATATGGATCTATGTGTTTTTGGAGACTAGATGTCATATCACACAATGCTTGTTCAGTCGCCCCCGTTGACATAATCTCTTTCAATCGGTACCAAAGGGACTAAGCATATGCCGTAGCCATAATGTGGGTATTCCCTGGTGCTTCCTCATTTGCCGTCTGTTTAGAAGTGTAAGGAAAGCCAGCTCCTGGCCTCTCAGCTTCCCAGGTCTTAATTGCTTAATCACAGTCATTATTTGAACTGGAAGCAGGATCACCTGGCACCGTGACACGATGCTGGCCCTGGTGCAGAAGAAGCTTTGAAAAACCGGTGGGTCTCTCGAGGAATGAAGATGCCTGGTGTGTGATCCACCAGGCTGAGATGTGCTCTCTCTCTCTCTCACACACACACACACACACACACAGACAGCCTACATGCATATCTATGCCCACTTGCATGTACAGTAGCATCAAATCCCCCCTACATCTCCTCAGGACATTCTGGGGTTATCAGATGAAACAGCTTGATGTCAGAGTCTCGGTACCTTCAGAGGAAGGTCCAGGGGCTGTGTGACTTATTTATGACTCTCCTGGTGCACTCTGTCCTGGACCTCTCCGCTCCGCTCTGCACTGGAACCTGTGCCTGAGTCTTTCGTGCAGTGCGGCTCGCTGGTTGTGTTTAAAAAGTAAACAGTAGATTGCATCGTTGCTAATAATGTATGTGTGGGGAGACAGGAAGGTGTTTATGAGGGGAAATGAGACGGCATTAACACCTGCTCCATTATGGAATTAGCTCCCACTTCTGAGCGAAGACATAGTGCTGTTTAAGTTCACTCGCCCTTTACCACGTATATTTCAAGAAAGGCGTTTTACCCGCGTGCCTGCCATGTGCATCGGTGTCTTTTATTAAACAATTTGTGCCGTAATTAGGCCCGTATCTCCGAGTGAACCTGTAAAAAAATGTAGTTACGCTTGTCAGCGCTCAGGTGTGAATGTCTGGAACTGTGCTAATTTGAAGAGGGACATAAGTGGAAAAGAGCATGTGGGCTCAGATGCATTTACATGATATTAAGTAAGGGAGGAAACGCAGAAATGAGGAAGAAATAACATCCGAAGTAGCATTGTATTCATTTCTTATCACAAACAATGCTGCAATGTAGCAGCGATTATTGAGATATAATATTGAGATCAGTCAGTAGTGGTCTAAGCGTTGTTTTAGTCAGCAGGATCCTAAGCAGACAAGCGTAGAAGATTCAGCCTGACAAGCGTTACTATGGCAGAAATACATTTTGAATATATCTGTGTAATGCCCCATAAAATAGTTTCATCCATTTGCATCTTTTAAGAGCCCCCATTAAGCCATTTCTCTCAAACTTCTTTTAAATCGCCCATGCCTAAAAGATAAACACACATTCCTCACCCAAGCATACGTTTATGTTTCTTTTTCATTGTCTGGGGCTTTTTGTTAGAGAAATATGTTACTAATGGCTTATGAATTAATAAAAAGTCAAACTGAATTAGATTTTCATGCAAGGTGATTTTAGAAAGCTTTGAAAGCCCCGGCATTTTATTCAGATTCCAGAATTTTCTGGACGACTGAGCTCCTCTTCGCCGTTTGCCTATAATGCATCCATTGTCATCGTCCCTCGGCAGTGATTTAGGCTCTTAGATGTTCTTGGTATAATTTACTTACCCAAGCAGGCCCATTAATTTTCTATTATTGTGAAAAGATGATTCGTGTTTTGGAGGCTGTCTTGATAATTTATTTAGATACACAGCAGGGAAACATGAAGCAGTGGCTAATGGAATATAAAGTCAGAGGACACGTTCCCATTCTGACATTAAACCACAGAGGCGACACATGTGTTAATGTGTCCTCCTCAAGCACCTTAATTCGACTTGAAATTCCTAATGGAACTGCTGATCTGTGCTGGGCCTCGGAGACGGCGAGGGCCGGGGAGACGAACACCAACTTAACACATAAATTCACTTGTCTGATTTGCGGCTGAGCGTCTGGTGACTTAAACGCTCCAGTGGTTGTCGTCTACGGGGAGGGAGGAGATTGTGGCGTTTTCAGGATGGGGGCTACTTCCTGGCAGCCCCCCTTCCTCACACCGACGTGATCCTCGCTTTATTTTGAATCCTTACAGCTCATATTTGAAAGTTGCCAAAACACACGAAAAATAGACGGTTTTCAAACCATGGATGCATTTTAATCATTTTTTGACCATTTGTTGGGGAATACTTATCATTATTATCATTTATCAGTCATGTTTAAAGGCAGTGACTTGTCTTAAAGTGCTATACGACTTCCCCTTTTCCCCCTTTTTCTCTTCTCTCCAGTGGCGTGTTGAGTCTCGGGGGTTACGGCTACTTGCTCGCTTGTTCATTTTACTGCAAAAGGACATCTAGTGGTTACACACCCAGCTGCCTCCACACACTCCCTTACATGCACCTGGCACAACTCGACTGCCTATATGAAGCCTGGTAGAGAATCATATCCTTATCAGAGAATGGTATGTTCCCGAAGAATGAAAATAGCTGTTAATTAAACAGTATCTTTTTAGAATAAAGCCAATAGAAATGGATCTCACAGACGCCGCGGTGGGACAGAGAGCTGACTGACACAGCTGTAATCTCAATTTGAACAAGGTGCAGGGAGCTGGATAATTAAAGAGACGAAGCGGTAAGGACATGGCTATTAGCAGGTTAATTAGGCAATAATGAAAGTGATACCTCAGGTTACAGTGGGCTTTAACGCAATATGATTTCCCGCAGAATGATATAAGGTGGGTGTTAAATTTAATCCTTCCACATTAATACAGAGCGGCATACTTTCAAGACAATTATTGCCAAAAGACTTCACCTGCTCGGCGCAGTCACAAACGGGGAAAATCAGAACAGACTCTATTTGGTGGCTGTCCACTCCGATTAGTTTGATGAAGCTTAGGGAGATTTCGGTGGTGATATTTGTGAATTTAGCAGCTGGCGCATACCGTTGATGGATCTCCTTGTTAGAGAGGCTGAAGTGTTTCCATTAATGAGCAATTTATTCCCCGCTACTTTTGAGCCACTTTAATTTGAAGCAAACTCCTCAGCGGTACTTTTATAACCTTGAGTACGGCACGCTGTCACTCGGCGTCATCTTCCAATATATGTCCATTTAATTATGAATCATCGTCCGCTCTGGTCACCGCTGCGTTCAAACCCTGACACGCCTGACAAGTGGCTCGCAAATGCTAAAAGTCGGAGGATGGGTAAGGGCAAAAGGTCAGTGTCCTATGTTATTGTCCTTAGGTTAGAGTGACAGCAAACCCACATGCTCCATCCACCCCCTCTAATTGACTTACAAAGGCTGTGGTGCGTTCAGTGTCAAGTAACCCACAGCATTAAGTATGGCTGTAAAGTCAATATGACTTTATTAGTGGCCAGGTCTCCACTGACAGGTCCTACTTGCACTTTTGACCTGAGCTAACTGTGATCTACTGTCCAGAGACCGCTTTCCCATTCCGTCCTGCCTCTCTCACTCTGTTATTATCCCACCTTTCAATGATCATGTCACCCTCTGACTCCAAATCCCGGAAGAGCGCAGGCGGCCAGGAAATTCGACATTGTTGCTTCCTTTTTAGGAGTCTATTGGTAAACCTTGCTAATCCACAAATCCAACCTTGGATTTGAGCCGCTCAGTCTGAGGGGAAAGTAATTGGGTTGTTGCTAATAACTGGATTTTCTGCTGCTTGGTTTAAAAAAAAAAAGCCAATGTCCGTGCTGCTGTAGCCCTTAAAGCTCGAGTTCACAGGTCAAGGCAGGCTGCAGCATGCACAGATAAAATGATTAACGTTTAAAATCGCTTCTCAGCCTCGGTGTTTCAAATTGTGCTTTCGGAAAAGCTCTGTAATTTTTGGTAAGACCTCATTTTGGGGCGTAAGAGGATCATTAATGAAAACAGTCATTAGTTTTCCACATTAATATGTAAAATCTGACGAACCGTCTAAAATCACTGGAGTACAAAGATACAGTATCATTACCAGCCTTCACAGTCCACCAAAGCCCTCACAGGTTACACGTGTTAAAAACTCGAACAGGAATTAAAAAACAAAGCAAACTTAGTTTAGTCTGTTTGTTTATTTCACCCCTGTTGTTGTGACACTTTAACTTTGAATGTCTTTTATTAATAAGCAAGGATTAATATATCTGCAGTGATACAGCAGCTAAAGACCGATTTATTATTTAAAATTAGTGGATTTTTACTCACATACACTATCACAACTGTTGCAAAAACAAAAAAAAAGTCTACATTCATTCCTATTCGACTTCAATGATGACTCGCGGCGTGCAATGTATTCAGAAACAAGTCACAGCCAGACATTTGATCTAAATTAATCTTAAACGCTGTTATTATTCTCCACATGTTGTTTAACTCATGAACATGAACAACTTCTGCAAAATACTTTTGCACATAACAACCAGAACTTGTCTGTGAGGTTGCTGTAACCTGGATTATTTTTGTTGGTGTTGTTATTCCACTCGACTGATTTGTTAGAATAGGAGCCTGAAGTGTCGGTAGAACAAGAAGGCTGGAACCAAAATGACCAAGTTGCTTTTAAAATCACATTTTAGGACACTTTACACTCTCCTGCAGCTTAGCACAAGTCCAAATGATACAGGTTAGCTGTGAAGTCATCTTAACTGGTTTCTCTTATGGAACAATTAGATGCAGAGGCTTGACAATCAGCGTACATCTACAAGCGTCCATAGAATTGTATAAATGTATATTTAAGCTAGAAAGAATCTATGAACAATTCTTTTCCAACAATTTTTTCCCATTCGTTTCCAAACCAGAAAAAAAATATAATACCCCACTAGCATGCTACAAGGACTCATTCTGTGATATCGTAAGTAACATAATAATCGTATGACTAATAAACATAACCTAAAAGACAGCAGCCTCCCTCAAAGACTGAGGCATGGCTGAAAAGAAGAGACTCACGCAGGAACTCTGCTCCCCATTATTTTCTATATTAAAGGTCAAAGCTAAAAAATCTTCATGGAGTGACTGTAATTATATATGATTTTTGCGAGAAAGAGAACAAAGAACTGAAAGAGCACAGCCCTTTCTTGTAGTCATTTCAAGAAGCTCTAATTTTGTAATATAAAATAAGGGCAAGTTAGAAGCCCTGGATGGTCTCTTAGTAATAGAAAAAGACATCCTGTAGATTTTGGAGTCTGAAATTGGTGTGGTATTAAAATTGTTGGAACACAACAAAGGGTGGAGTGCTGGAGGAGCACATGTATGCACACACACACACACACACACACACAGGAGGGATGAATACACATATGCAAGAAGACAAAATAAGATAAGATATGATGAGATAAGATAAAAGGTCCTGTCTTCCCAGTATGAAGCCAAAAAAGCCAAAATTATATTAGTAATAGTAAAAGTGATTGATAATGATGGTTGTACATAATGAGTAAATCAGAAAAGTGCCTGACATTTTTCTGTTTAATTTCTGTTAAGTTAGGTTATTTGGATTGATTCATGTTTGACTTTTGAGTTATTTTTGAAGTCCGCAGCAAATAATTAAAGGTAAATTGAATATTCAATAAGGGTTTGTTTCACTTTTTTAGTTCTCAATCCATGGAAAAAGCCAGGATGAGAAAATTAATTTTTATTATTATTACTATTATGACATTACCGCGGCCATTTTTGCAAGAAATAAAGACAGCAGTGTTGTTTTACGGCGGTTAACATCCCATATTTTTGTTGTGTTAGGACTAAATGTAAAACCCCATGTTGCTTGGTAATAAGGTTGATAATAGAGCAACACAGGGAACTTTTATTTGCTTCAGAGCTGAAACAACAAAATGGCAGACACTCTTCTCCCACTATTGTCCAGCCAAGTTCCCTCTTTCGTCTCCATTTCTCAAAAGCCCATTTTGTCTCCCGGGACACAAATAAATCAGTGTTCTTCTCTTTTCATCTATGTTGGAAAATAATTAAAACGGGGGTGCCTGCATTGTGTACAAGCTGATTCCTCTGTTCAGTAAGCCACCTTCATCTAAGAAAAGCCCCTTTTTTTTTTCTTAATAATATGTTATGCTCTGTTTAAGATTGAGATCAAATAGTCTCTCATAGGGCCGGGGTAATTAGATTTCTCTATGTAAATGGCCTTTAAAGCACAGTCTGAGTGTGAGACGCTGGGCTCACAGTTGCTCGCTGCACTGCTGCCTCCCTCAGGTCACTCGTGAATGAATCACTTGGCGTCTGCCTGCACTGGAACGCACAGACACCAATCTGAGTAAACACCGATAGAAAAGTACCGTTCACGCGGACGGCTCAGCGAGTCGCTATAAAGCAGCACAAACAGAGCTGTTAGGCATACACACCTTCATTATTTAATACGCTTTGAATCAATAACCAATTTATAGTCTTGTGATGTCACCCAGCATAAAGTATTTATGCCTGCAAATATAACAGTCAAGTGTGTTATTCTCCTGATGGTATATTCAGTAAAACGTAGTGGAAAAACAGCTTTAATTAGTAAGTGTAACAGCTCCGGATAGGACATTTTCCCCCTGACTTTAAAATATCATCATAATTTGCCCGATTTTTATTAATCTCACAACGTGTCCCTTTTTAATCCCTTTAAAATGTCTCTTTTTGCAATAATAAATAAAAAAAGCACGGTTTTGAACCTCATCTCTCACCGTTCTGATTCCGTCTGAACACCTCGCCACAAATGTGCCATATCACCACGTGTATAATTGAGACGTGCCGTTCCTTGTAGTGATGGATTTGTGATTATTATTCATATGTAAATGTCATCTTTAGGGGAGCACGCCTGTCTCGCTCGCACGGCGGAAGCAGCAGCTATTGTCTTGAAGAGACAAAAGAATGGTGACATCACTAATGTTTCAAAAATAAACAGCAGGCTCCCATTATGTGTTACAGTTAAAGCCTGGAAAGGAGACCATATGTTAGACCGAGGGCTACGCCGCTGACAGCAGACACAGATTTCATATCACTGACAAGTTTCTTGTCAAACCGCGGCTGTAAAACAATTAAGGTCCTATTAACATATATTTTATTAATTGCCCTATCAGCTTGGAAGCACAAAGACATGTAAATGCCCTGGCCTGACAGATTTAGAAAAGCATAGCATGGCAGCTTTCTCACAGATAGTGACAGCTGAAGGAATCAGGTCAGATTATATGAGCTTGGACAACTCAACAGATTTGTTTGCTATTGATAGCAGCAATCAATTCAATTAGTTGTCTCTCATACGTTGAATGGCTGATGAGATTAGCAGAGGTAGTGTTTTGTCATTTATTGTTTAATGTATGCATGGATGTCTCTTTCAAAAGGAACCGCTCTTGATTTTTTTCTCTCTCTCTCTCTCTCTCTCTCTCTCTCTCTCTCTCTCTCTCTCTCCATTGTGCAGTGACTGTTTCATAATTATTGCCTCAAAGCTTTCTATTTCCTCTGGAGTAATTGGACTGCCCTGTTAGATTATCCGGTCTAAATTGCAATACTAATTATAAAGCCTAACAGTTGTGTCGCATCAATACTCTATTAGGATTAATTAAAATAGGAAGTGACAGCTGACGATTAGGCGCATCAATTGCAGTTCAACTATGTAGAGGTCAAACGAGTTTTTTTTCTACCGCGGTCGTATCAAAATGCGAGCGCGTTTATTCACATGAAACGTGGGAATCACACATCGGGATTATTATTATTATTATTATTACTATTTTTCAGCGTTTTCATTGATTATTTCTTTTGTTCCGTTCGGATTCCGTCGTGGCCTTTTTGTTATCTCCTGACAGTGGCAGAACAAACAATTTCATAATTGATTATGCTTCTAATTACAAAGCACACAATTAGTGGAAGTTATTGATAGTTCAGCATGTGCCTTTTAACCCCCGGAGCTGTCTGTCTGCTCCCAGAGGAGACATGTGTCCTTCTCTGTTAATGTTGGAAATGACTTTTAGATAACGAGGGTGTCCCAGACTGTCAGCTGTTCACACACTGACCTGGACATTTACTTGCTTGGCCTCTGCCTCCCCCCTGCCTTTAAATATGTCAACAAGTAATGGCATAGCACAAAAATACATGCATGTAACGCAGTATAGGACAGGAAGTATAGGATGTATTCCTTATATATTTCTTGTTCATGTTAGTGTAACATTTCCTGAATATTTAGATACACTCTAAATAACACGCTTTATGTATTTCATAGAGAATACCAGGTCGGTTTTCAGTAGGAGAGCTCGGATTTTTCCAAGTGTTAGAAAGGCTTAATATTATATTCTTATATTGCATTATGTTGCACATCAGTGGAATGATAGAGATGTGTTCAGAACATTACACACTCCCTGACATTGATCTAAACCTGTATGGTATTGTATGACCATTGAAAGGCGTTCTCGTCATTCTCGGCAGCTTCAAACACTCCGGAGGATGCACAGTAGGTGATATGTTGCAAAGATGTGCAGTATATTGAGTCCACTGTACTGTAAAAGGGTTGGAGTGCTGGGGGGCATACTTACCCTTGAGCTCCCAGAGGAGCAATGTTATTATTGGTAATAAGAAGCGATAAATACAGCGTGAGTGGAGTGTTTGCCTCCTTAGAAGTTACACTCCGCTGGGTTGTGGGCACCTTTGAGAGTTGCTGTAAATGAATTTTCTGCCTTTCCCCCCAGAAAGCCTTTCAGCGTTTCACAAATAATTTTAAGAAATGCTGGTTTAGGACATCGCGGATGGTAGTACAGCACCAAAAAGAACGGGACGTCTGTGCTTAAAAGCTATCCAACGGTTTTGATAATCTTTCGGGGGAGCAATGCTAAACTACTGTCAAGACAAATATTTCCAGCAGAGTCCACTTGTATAATGGAATGAAAAAAGCAAATATAAGCAGGCACTAAAAGTGTTGCTTCTGTCTTTTGCCCCTCGGCATCCGGCTTTTTCCTTCCCATATCCAGCACAAAGAGTGCATTGTTAGCAGGGCCATTATAAGCAGTCTTGACTACACTGGACAACACATGGCTCAAGGGAGAAAGCTATAGATTGCAGGGATGGGCGAAATGGGAAAGTTCATCAGACCCATCTCATCTGACCTCAGTTGGTTCTAGGGAAGAATGCAGCAGGACGCAAACGCTGAATAGACAGATTTTCCAAATGCTTTGAATTCCGTTAGGACGGTGAGAAGGAAAAAGGCAGGACGCTCAAAGAAATGGATTTGGCCTATAAAGTGTAAGTGGCGTGATGCCCACTTCTTCAGAGGGATGACATTAGGGGACCCGTTTTATTGATGGCTGCACAAAAAGGGGTAAAGAGTGCTCACAATTAGGAGTCAATTGAAGGACTGGGAGATGAGGGTTGGTATATTTTAGCCCCATAGCTCCAGGTCTTTTCATTTTGGAAACACAAAGAGGAAGAATGGCGCTCTGTGTTCCTTCATAAATGCCTTTCTTTTCTTTTGTTTTTCATTGTATTTATTTTTCTAGACGCTAGCCGCGGCCCCTCCTGTAACAGATGTATTACTTATGACATCCCAGTTTTCATCCGTTCACAATTTTTACATTAGAGTTAAATCTCTGCAGCTGGAATCTCACGGCTGAGTTAGCTGGAGCCCATAAAATATTGAAACCTTCAGAGCCACTGGCAGGCAGGTTGAGGGGAGTTCATGTCCAAAGCCAAGCTTCAGATTCACAGACATCCCAATAGGAGTGTACTACAGAAAAAAGCACTAATAAAAATTTCATTGAAATGAGACAGGGATATTGCTAGCATTCTCCCCAGCATCAGTATGAAATCTTAATCTGAGTTAATGGAAGAGATATGAAAGCCTTTCTCAATTCAAACACAAGCGGTGCATAATTTATAAATTATTGTCGGAAAAGTGATTCCGCTCTGAGATTTACTCTCCTCGAGATGGAGGAGAACTCGGAGAGACAATAAGAGAGCATCGTCTTTTTGACCTCTATCTCCAGGAGGTTTTACAGTAGAGCTGTCGATATAATCAGGTAAACTGGTCATTTCACCGAACAAAAAAAAATCAAAAAACTACCGCAGCACCACTCAGAGAGAGGAAGCGGCGGTAGAGGCTTTTCAGGTTAGCCGTGGACCAATCTAGAAGGAGGAAGCAAAACAGCCTCTGGAGGACGGAGTGTAAGAATCCTGTGTCCTGAAGGTTGACATTTGCTAAAAGCTTCATAATGTCTCAAACCTACCATCATGGTGATGTGGAGGAGCAGAGTGTTATTTGAAAAAAAAGCCTTTCCCCTTTCCCCTCTGCTCGCTTTTTTACTCCAATTACAGAAGATATGTTTGCATGGCATGGTCTGTGGTTAATTCACACTGACAGCTTCCTCTTCCTCCTGCATGTGGAGCGTAATAGAAACGGTGTCCCATGCTGGAAAACATTATTCACTAATGTAGCCTCAGTGTGTCCAGTGTGGAACTTGGGTTGTTCCTACTCCATTACATGGCAGGGAACAGGTCCTGATTAGGATTAGCACATGTATTCCCCGTCCCTGAAGACAGCCAAGTTCAATCATCCTGACTACTGCACTCTGTTCACACGCCGGAACCCAACCTCCAGGCTTAATGCAAATGCCTGCAGGGAAGTTTTTAACAATCCCAACTAAAAAAAACAGCCGATTTATTTTATTGATGGAATATTAAGAATATCAACTATAATACAAATATCATTGCTTTTAGTTGCAAAATTGCTGTAACAGTCATATTTTCAGTGAAGCTGGAAGACATATTTAAGGTGTCTAAAGTTAAAAATTGCAATGGATTATTATTATTATTATTATTATTATTATTATTATTATTATTATATTTTAA
>OMNV01006729.1:32589-69499 GCA_900303265.1 Brotula barbata
TAAAATTAAAATATGACAAAAGTAAGTATACTCATTATTACAGATAGCCCAGAGTAAAAACAAAGTAAAAACATTTTGATTTCTATTTTTGAGACGGGGCGTTACCATTGTGTTGTCGCCATTTTCCAGCTAGTGCATAAACACAGCAAAGCTAAGAGGAAAGAGAGTTTCATAAAAGCAAACAATAAAAGAAATAGTGCTAACAATACCATGAACGATGTTAAAGAAAAACAATTTTAAAAAAAAACAATGAAAATGGCACATAATAATGTAGACAGGGTGTTTAGAATGTTATTTAGCTAGGTTAGCCTGCATTAGCTGCATTAGCCTGAGTGTTGATATCTTACAAATGCTATAATTAGACTAACAGACTGACAACACAATTTTAACAGCACAGCTAAGACTTTCAACCTGAAGTCAACATAAACAAGCGAGTTGTTCATATAATTTTACTACCCTCGTAGTACAGTGTTTCCTGAACTGTTGTTGTTTTCTATTCATTAAAATTATTCTACATTCAAAATACTCCCAAAATGTAGTTAGCATTTAGCGAGCTGAGAAAGACTGACATCAGATAGCATTGTTACACAACAGAAGAAGAGCCAAATGTTACCTTTATGAAAGTGTCAGAAGCATAAACACAAACAGAGACATCTTGTTAAATATTATCTCACAGCAGCAACCCAGACATTCAGTGTTTCCTTGTTATTTCCTCTATTTGAGGTCCAGGACTGAGTTCCCAGATGGGCAACTGATAAAAATGTAATCCATTGTTGAGTTGATGTTTTTTTTTTCTCCCTTTGCATCATCAATTTTGTTGCTGCATTTTTTTTTAGTTTTTTATGCAGCAGCGGCGGAACATTTTGAGTCGCGAAAATAGGCGAGACATCACAACAACAACAACAACAACAACAAACTACAACACACTGACAATGGAGTGCACGTCAAAAAGACAGATTATGTCTTATATGTCAGAATGAATTAGCATGTTAGCAGCATTTAATGTTGTAGCTGTTCCAGGTGATGCTACACACTGGTGACTGTTTACTTTATGTTGTTTGTGTCGTTTATATCAGCAGCTGAAAAAACTAAATTTCACACAAAGAAAGAGAAAACACAATTGGGATTGGGAGCCACGTCAGATTTACGTTACTCGCATAATGTAACAATTAGGACGAGAAATAAAGCGCAAAACGAGCTGTTGTCCTTTATAATTGTGAATTTACCCGACTATCAATTTTTTCATGTCAAATATTTGCAGAAATTACACGTATAATTATATTAACCGCCAAGTGACGCCGCATTGCGCTCAATTTTATTTACAAAGCGAATGAAGTTTCAAAAGAGCGCTCTACTTTTGTGCTCTTGAACTTTGTTGTTGTTGGTTTTTTTTTTATGTATTATCCACACAGTATCCGACCCCTCCATGGAGTTTGAGTGACTAAATGCTGGAAGCGGAGATGGGGACACGACGTGCAGTCTGTGTTTCACTCTGGTGGACCGCTAGTTGTTCCTGGAACTAGCAGATAAGGGGAAGGATACATGGCTGGCTGAGTCAGCCTTATTCAAGGTGATAAAAGCATAAAAAGGAGACATGAATGTTAGATGTGGCACTGAAGTATACACCGCAAACTCATTTAGGACAGTAGCATTGAACTTCCTAATGTGAATAAATGGACGCAGATCTAAGTTTCCTTTTAGTGTTGCTTTTGCGTGGCCCGCATCCTCTGCTGAACAGAAGTTGATGAAGCTTCAAAAAGCCTTGTGGGAGCTGTGAGCGAGGTAACAGTGTCATTACATGCCCTGAGCCTGCATTTCAGCAGTCACAGGTTAAGGAAATGGAGTTTTAACATGTAAACAGGGAGCATTATCCATTATTCACTATTGCCTATTGTGGCAAACCCGTGGCTCAAGTCTTTTAATTTAAGTTATTCATGTGATGCTTATTATTAGGTGAATCCTGTGTTGGAATAAGGCTACGGGGAGTATGTGGTCGCCCAGAGGAATGCATGGAATCACTTCATATGACACAATCAGTCAGTGCAGCAGAGTAAATTGGAGCTGCCAGCGATGACTTATTGATGACTGAGGTTGTTCTTTCCTCAGTTTAATTATGAGAGCTAGTTAATTCACAGCAGCTGGGGAGTCAAAGGGAGACGTGTTGGGTGTCATTAAGATATCCCACAACTTCATCACCAAGGCCCATCCATAATTCAGCCTCAGTTCATGTGTGACTAAGAGGGCTTTATTTTAGAACAGCCTTAACGGGTAAAGTCATGTGGAAAAAGGTCTGCTGTGCTGCAGCGGTCTCTGTGTCCCGCCAAGTGGAAGAGTTAAGAAGAGTAAAAGCTGCCTTTTTCAGAGGCCAGAGTGGATCGGCGAGAGGAGGCAGCGTCTCTAAGGCGTACAAGGAGAGGTCACGTGATGTGAGGCGAAGGAGGGCCATGTGCGGTGGGAGCAATTTCTCGACCTTCTAACAGTGGAGGAGGTGATGCTGTTCATCTTTGGGAGGCTACTTATGTCAGGAAGGATCCCAGCTCCGGGCGCTCGGGGACCTGACATGCACTCCAAGTGTCCGGTCTGGAAAAAAACCTGTGAGATGTCCCAGGACTGGTGGTGCTCACTCACTAAGCTTTACTTTACAATTTCTCTAGTGGGACTCAGTGCCTACCACTCACTTTCTCAATCTGTCTCTCCTCTCTCTCCCTTGCCTCCTTTCTTTTTCCATTCTCTCTGTTTTTTTTCAAACTCATTTTTTCCCCTTTGTACCTTTCCACCCACCCCCATCCATCACCGGGCTCTCACATCCATCTGTTGTCTTTCTGGCATATCCTGCCTTGTTATTGTTTTTCCCTTAGATTTGGCAGGCCTGTATTCACTAATGGTTTGTTGTCTGCTGACCAGTGTTTCAGACTTTGCTGTATCAATTACTGCCTGAATAGGACTTTGTGAAATAGAGACGAGCCGGGCCAAATGAAATACCAACGTCTGTATATGGACTACACACTAGATTTCATTTCTCTCTCAGATATTCTTTATACGGCGAAGGAAGTGTGATTACATTCGCACCATCGCATGTCTCCAAATCCGACTATGTCGATGCTCGCCGTACCAGGAGAAAAGCATCTTCATCTTTGTTGTTCTGTTTACATTCCCCTTTCTTGGCTGGGTGCTTTGATTGTGGGACACCGTGCTGGCCCTGATCCCAGCACTTGCATATTCATCTACTCTAGGTGCTAATTTGTGTGTTTCGTGCCTGTACTCACAAGCTTGTTTACACACCCAGTTCCACCTGGGCTTGTTTTGGCGTCCTGTCAAAACCCAGGCCAGCGGAACAAACAGCGTCTGTGAAAAAAATACCCATGCATGTTTAATTACGACAGGACAATCTAACTCTCTCTCTCTCTCTCTGTCTGTCTCTCTCTCTCTCTCTCTCTGTCTCAGTCCCTCCTCAGACCTCTCCTCTGGGACGAGGTGCCTCGTACCAACTTGGCATTATTGTCGGCTTTTTGAATTATGACAAGGGAAAAAATGTATTAATATTTAAAGTGCCATCCCCTCACACACACACACACACACACACACAGAGCGTAAACACATTTCTTTTGCTAAATCCAGTCTTGATCTGGGATTTAAGAAAAGAGGAAAGTATAATTAAAGTCTTGTCTGATGCAGGTATTGCTGAACCATTCAAATTTAAGTATTCATGTAATCCAATTTAAAATCGTGTTTTATTCGTGCATATGCCTCTCGATACGATAACAACACTCAGGACACACTGGCTATAGTATTTGTCGCATAAATCGTCATTTGTGAATGTGATTATGCCTTGAATAAGATTAAAATAATGTTGATTTTGAATGAATAGAACCAAAAAAATGACAGTGCACTCCAAAGTTCTTCTTCCATTTATTACACTGATGAAGGCAGCAGCAGCAGGAGGAGGAAAGGAGCCATTCATTAAAAATCACGACGCCTAATCCGTCTAAATTGACATCAAAATTCTCCATTGCAAGCGGGGGGAAAAAAACGAAAATGTTTATCCATTTCATTTGTGTTTCCCGACAGACTGAGCGCACGCCGTAGTATGAATCGTACATTAATGCAAACATAAACTTTCAGTGCTCAGCAATAAAAGCAGCCACTGCAAGCAAAACAATGGACTCATCACAGAGGAGGAGGAGGAGAGAAGGAGGCAGGCTTGTTTTCTCACAGGCCTGACCTCTTTTTCTGACGTGTCACATTATGGTTATACAGAACGTGTCTCCTTTGCATACAAAAGGTCAGGAAGATAAATCAAAATCCGCATATATGACTCACCCGATTCATCACAGGAAAGAGGGTCAAAGTGTTAGGGGTAATCAGATTTCCTCCTCCCCCAAAATATAAGATAAATTGTCTTTGTGGCTAAAATATATTTGTGAAAATGGAGGATGTGGCGCTTTGCACAAATATACAGTTTCTAAATGAAATATTCATTGAAGGTCTGTCCCTGCTTTTTGTTTACATTTTGCAACTTTTTTTTACACTGCGAGGCACCGGGCTAATTTACTCCTCCAGGTCTTAGAGATGTTTGTTGTCTTACTGACGCTGGTGCTTGCTTGATAATCCGCGATGATGCAATACTCTGAAATAAAAAGCTCTCCGACCCAGTGGAGCCCTAGTTTGGATCTGAGCCTGTGAGGGTTTTAGCTTGTCTCAAGGTTCCCTCCACCCCTGCTGAGACATTAATTAAGGTTCCATTCAGGTCCATTTTCAGCTGTTGGCCCCATAATACTCTTGCTTAGTTAAAAGCTGCACATGCAGGTGCCCCCATCATCTCAAAACACGTCTTTAATTAACTTCCAGATGTAACAAATGGCTATAATTTAGTCTCTATCTGTGCGCTTTTCTATTTTTTTCCCCCCTCTCATTGTTTCTCCGTCTGAACATAATGAGATAAAATCAGTCTTTTCTTCTTAACCTCTCTCTGTGCAAAGTTTGCCTTCCTCACTGTAGTCTGTCATCTTTCACGGTGGATGATCTCAAGAACAGGCAGAGGTTCAGGAAGGAGCGGAGTGCTGCCATCCAAGCAGGCATCACACCTCTCCCACACTGTGCTAATTAGAGTTAATTATTAATACGCTTTGATTTAGCCTTGCTCTCCCACCATCAGGTGGGGGAGCAAGTGTTTCCTTCGCTTACAGCTTAAATCAAAGGCCCTGCCAATTAAATTTAAGCAAAAGCGTTTGAAAATCAATTAAAAAAAAGATATTAGAAGTAAAGTTAAAAGGATATAGATACGGTGAGGAACTTTTACGGCGTATACGTACGCGTTTGATGATTCCGATCACGGTTCCTCTGATTGTTGTTTTTTTTTTCCAGGAGAGCAACGGTGGGATACAGGATGAACAGCAGGGCAGTAGGACAGCGCAGAGAAGAAAGGAGGTTAAACTGCAGTCACAGCCTGACCCTCAGAATACCAGCACTGTCACATCTAATGACAATCAGCAGGGAAGGATGGAGGCTTGAGCAATGGTTGAAAATAGCGGCTCCATTCAGATGAGACATTAATCAGTGATGACGGGTGTCAAGGTTAGGACCCCTCTCTCCACTGGTCATGTTTCAGTCTGGCTACACAGAGGTTAGCCGGTACACTGATCGCTCTCTAAACTGCACATTTAAGCCTGGAAATAAACGACGGATCAAAGTTTCTCTGTCACAAAGGAAACAACGGAAATATTCGGGGATCGCCGACGGTACGGAAGGGACTTTGGTTTATGATGATCGGTGAATGAATGATCTTCTTCGCCGTGACTTTGTTGGTGAAGCTACTGTGTTGGTGAAGCTACTTTTCAGTCGCTAAGCTAAAGGAGTTCTATTTTTGCTAGTTTACTCTCAGCAAAATAAATAAATGTGGGAAAATGTATAAAGTAACATGAGAATGTTCTTTTTTTTTTTTGCAGGGTTGTTCCACGCTAATTGGAGTATGATTCAAAAACGTTGACATGAACAACAAAAGGGAAAAAAAAATCTATTTTGCTTATTGTAATCACTACATCGCTACAATCACTCCATAGCCCATAAACAAGCAAGGCAACTAGACAGAGTGGTGCATTCTGGGAAATATTTAGAGGAGCAGCATGACAAGTGGCGGTGTAGCTTTCGGACAGCTACAAAGCTACTTGTGAAAAAAAATAGTAAGTTACCGGAAAAGCAGAATCGTTTTGAAAATAGTTTGTCTCCTTTCAAACTACTGAGAAAAAAAAGTATTTAAGTTAGTAGCTTTACGGCTTGTAGCTAGTTAATTGACAATAATGAGCTACAAAAGTTATCGCATTCCAGAAAACGGGCCCGAATTTATGGAAGGATGCTGTACAGCTTCTCGGGAAATAGTTTGAAGACTTCTGAAGGGAGAGAAAAAGGGGTCAAGCCAAGTAAGAGGGATCCAGTTTCTTATGGAGTACACAGCCTTCATCGGTCCAAGTTTGGTCTTTAACACCACATCACTGCCCCAACCCTGCAGCTCAATGACACCTCAGTAACACCAGTATCTGACTCACCCATTAAATTACTCTGACTTCTCTGCTGATCCTGTGCTATTCCCACTGCGGGAGAACAACTGGCTTGGCTCGGACCGTGTAAGTCATCAAGGGGGCCGGTGATAATACCTCTGAACCCGTGCTCGGCCGGGGCTCCCATGAAATACAATCATCACCCCCTGTAACAAAACAAATAAATCCTTTCTTCCAGTCAGTTTTGATATGTAATGAGTCGGTGTTTCACTCTTCTGAGATCTTGTTATGTGGCTTATCCGTGATGTGTCTCTGTGCGACTGTTGTTCATCTGTCAAACTGGATTTTTTCCACCTCAAAATAATGATTCTCGGCTGCAGTGTGGGCTCTGCTAAAGTATCTGCTTATTTAAGATGGCTTTGCACCGCTGTTCTATGTAGGTAACACCTGGCCCTCAGGGGTCGTCTGCAGCCGGTTACAAGTGGAGAGGCCCTTGACAGAGATGGGGACACAAACAAGGACGGTATCAAGAGGTGGAGGGTTTTGCTATGTGTGAGAAATGCTGCGGTTATTGTCTGTGGATATTCACCGATGATGGATGTCGTAAAAAAATATATGGCATACTTACAGAGCAGCTGTGTTTGGAACAAAACAGGAGAGGAGAGGAGAGGAGAGGAGAGGAGAGGAGAGACAGATTAAATCAGGAAGGGCGAAGGCTACAAGTCCTATATTCCTGATTGTGACATGGATTTAAAATTCTTAAATCGATGAAAGGTTTGCGTTTTAAAGAACACACTTTAAAAAAACAATACAGTGCTGCTGGTTCGGGTAATAATTTGTAAAATATGTAAGTTGCAACTCTAATAAAGGCGATTAGTTCACAATAGATGCCCGATGCATTATTCTGCATGTGTGTTTAAGACAGGTAGTTCAGTTTACAGTTACATTACAAAAAAATAAAGGATGTAATCAGATTACAAACCGATTTACTAAAAATGAAGATTACATTTTAAAATAAACGTACACAACACCTCTCCCGACACCAATCTTTTCTCAAGTGAAGCATGTTACAGATGCCAATTCACGAGTTCGATAGTGTCAGAACGCAGCTAGCAGTGCAAAAGTAGACATGTAGAACGCTGAAAAGCAGTCTGAGAGCACAGCAGGAACAAAAGGACACCCAAAATCAGCTTCTTTACCATCACTTATCAGTCTGTCATCCTGACCCTCTCTTAGATGAATTTGTGTCGACTCATGATGTCACTGTTTTCTGCATTTCCTTGACAAAAATGTCTTTTTTTCCCCCTCGCCCGTACGGAGCTTTTTGTCTGCATACTTTTAGAGAACAGGATGGCACGGGGTGCAGTATTCTTCAGGAACAGCGAGCCCCTGATACCTGGCCTGTTCTTCATTGTACTGTCAGACCCACAGAGGGATCCTCCCCAGTGACTCGCTAAGGCCAGCGTGGCCCACCTCTCCATCCTCCGCGCTGCTCTCCGTCGTAATTGAGCGGGGGTTTGAGGTTTTTTAAAACCCTGCGAGCTCCCCAGACGCAATCTTAAACCCACAATTCTCTCCATCTTAAATAATCAGAGCAGTGTGCGCCGGGAAGGCTTTTCTTAACCCTGCAGATAACCAAATGGATCGAGTCAAGCGAGCCAGAGACGGCTGTAGATTTTCCAAGGCCGTAACGTACAAGTCGGACCGTGCCTGTTTACACGCTCGCTTTGTCGTTTAAGAACGGCACTTCGCGGACGACGAGGCAGCAGAGGGCAGCAGCACGTGGCCTCGGTGTTTTATCCGCGTTGCTAATTGGCGCCGCGTGTTTGGTGTTGTGATGGCGCGCGACGGGAAGACGCGTGACCCGGGAGCATTAACCGACCTCTCCGTTTCCCCGCGATCGCGTCGTAGTGTTTGCCGGTCGCGCGTTTGCTAATTCAAGGTCTTCTCACTCATTTTAATGACTCGGCTTGCGTGTAAAAATATAATCGTTACAAGCAAACACCTTTAGGCTCATTAATCAATGTGTCAGCTTCTCCCTTCACAGGATAATTCGCTTCCTAATATCCTCCAGTTGAGCGCCCTCAACTTTAAATACTTGACATTTAGCTCTTGGTATGCAGTTCAGCGGTTCAAAGGGCTCTCGATACCACGCAGGAGATAACAGCAAGGCTACGCTCAATAAACGGAGGAATCACAACGAACCGTTTACGGGGAATTTTGACAGATTCAACGCAAAATCCGACCCAAATAGACTCTCTGCATAGACGTTCAGGGGATTTCTCTAAAATACAGTATAATTTGGAGATGCCATTAAGGGTAGAAAAAAGAATTAAACGCAGGGTATTTGTCTTTCCACAGCCACCTTCAGGCCGTGGATGTGATGATGTCAGACAGGATATTTCACCACTGATGATAATCGTCAATGGCTCTGTGGTAAACCTTTTGGAAGGAAAAGCATTTATCTCCTCTGGCTGCCATAAACTCCAGCGCCTTCCTGTGTCCCACACCACAACAGGCATCTCGCTGTGCACTTAACGATTCAGCACTCACACATCAGACTGAGAGGCAGGAGAGAACATTGGAATATTTGATTTCTCATGATCCAGCTGAGCTCAAGTAACAGATCGACATCCCGATGACGTCCCGTCTAAACATGGTGGTAGTTTGGCTCAAAATTTTTAAGACATAGATATGTTAAATGCACTACAAACTACATAAAAATCATCTTTATCAAACCAACATCCAAATAGAAAAGATTCTATTTTACAGAAGTGGAAAATACATGGAAAAGTACTTTTTTGAAAAAATCTCCATTTATCTATGCAGCAATCCGTCAATTATTGTCTCATCTTTGAATTTCAAGTTGATATTTTGCACATCATCCTAAAATGCGCTGCCCTTTAAGAAGTTTTTGGGGTGTTTCCAAATCACCAGCTGACCGTGACGTGCACAGCTGGGTTCATTAACACACGTTTCATTATGTGCATGGACTTTTATTATTTTGAGGCTCAGTGTGTTTTACAGACCATAGACGCAGCAGAAATGAAAGACAAAGCATCTAAATCTCATGTCATGCTGTGTAATAATCCCTCATATTCTACTGTTCCAACCATCAAACATTTCTTGAGCCGCTACAAGATGGCCTGACTTTGGATTTTGCGAGGTTTGATGCTACTCCAAGTCGGTCTACTTACTGTCATATAACCTGAGCTCCGCCTACGGTATGTATGCTGTTTCAATTTATGTTGTTATTGCCTTAATCAGATTAGATTCATCAAGAGTTTAACACTACAAATATTCATACATATGTATATATACAGTATTGTGCAAAAGTCTTAGGCCACCATTAGATTTGTTGTTTTATCAACGCGATCTATCTCTTTATCAGAATACAAGCAGAAAATACATGCGTATGCAGTATTAAAAAAATAGTAAAAAATCTGAAAAGCACATCCTTCTACAGGCAAAAGTGTCTAAAGTATTTAGTGTGACCTCCCTTTACAGGAACAGGAACAGGCTCTCTTCAACCTAAATGGAATGGAGCCCTAATTAACGTCTATGCTAACACCTGGATTTGTCCTACTTTCATCACTATTTACTGTCAGAATGACTGCTGGGAAAAAAGTCTATTTTTTACACAGTACTGTATATATATATATATATATATATATACTTCCAACTAAGATACAAGTGCCGCTTATGTTCTGTATCAAGTGCTATAACAACACACAGTCACCATTTCATCCCCTTCACTCGTGTTTTCCAGCACATTTTGCTCGGGCGCGTAGAAAAGTACAGAAACTGACACCCTCCCTTTATATTTGCCATTTCAGCGATCAATCAATTCTCCAGCCGCTACAAGACGGCTGGACGTTTATGGGTTTTGCTCAGTCAGATGGCTTGACTGGTTGCTATCGATTTAAGCCCGAGCCTCAAATGTCAATACTACCTCTTTTGGCTGTGTCACACACACATATAAAAAAGTCATCCTCATTGATCACGGCGCTCGGTGAGCAGGTGCTTCTCTTGCAAAGTGAACAATGCGAGGCGCCGGTTGGCACGCCGCCCAAAATGTTAAGACGGGCAATTCACGGTCGAGCGGGTCACCTGTCAGCCTCCAACAACCGTTTTTGAAGACACATCGTCATTGACCTGTAGCCGCCATTACGAGAAACGCGCGCACAGACAAACACGCACCCCACCGCACACACACACACACGCACACACGTGCATCCGTCTGAAAAGACAACATTTAATCTTGCCATTTTCAAGTGTCAAGTGAGAAAACAACGATCCCGAAAATTTACTGACGTGGCGAGATGAATTATCGTGTGAAATGTCAATGGAGGGTCCTAATGGTAGAAAATGTGTTAAGTGGTGGGAATGTGCCCACCCATCTGGAAATCTGACTTATTCCATATGAGAAATATTGGACTGATATTGGACTGCTCACATGGGACGGACGGCTTTGAGTCCAGTATTCACACAGGAATGAAAACATCCAGATTCCATGAAGACGGCAACAAAAGAAACAAAAACATCTGAAATATTTAAATAAGGAAAATTACATTCAAGTGAAGCATCAGGGGATGAAAACAGTAATACACACTGTGCATGTTCATAGATTAAAACATGGAATCAAGGCAATAAAAAAACTACACTGATGACATTTGCAACAGTCTGTGTCAGCATAACGATCGAAATCTATAGAGAACATAACATACTATTTCTTTTTTAGTGGGTCTAGAATATAATAGGTCATTGGAAATAAAAATATGATAAATTGGACATTCAGGTTTGTCTGAAATAAAGACTGTGAACCATGAATGCTGCCACCCTCTGGTGACGGTGGATCCTTAACATCTTTAGCAGTGTATGAGGGGCCTCTTACCCAGAAACAGACAGGAAGAGCAGCAAACATAGCCGGAGGTCGGATCTAATCTGGACAATGCTGCTAGAAACGGCTGTAATACACAAGTAAAAACACCTTTTGCAGAAACACTCCACTAATGAACAACATGTGATGCTGACTTCCAGAACAAGCTCAGTCGAACAAGAAACATGTGGATAATTAGCAATAAAGATCAGTAAAAGTAATTTGGTCGGAGCGAGAGCGATCAGCTGAGACAGGAAGCTCGGACACTCACGCGCTAACTTCGCGGCGTTGCCATGACGAACGGGAGGAAGAGGGCATCGTGCTGTCAACAGTCCCGCTCAGACAATATTTGGCGATGTTGCCTTCGTGGGTGTCGGCCAACGTCTACATGTCACAGCCGAAAAAAAGACAGATAGGAGACAAAGAGCCTCCTCTTCCTAATCATCATGATAAACCATGAAAGCCTTTTCCCTTCCATGTGTCATTTCTCTCATGCAGAGAATCTTTACACTTTAGATTGGGCTGTTTGAAGTCTCTCTCTGTCTTCTTGTCTCATTAAACATAAAAGAATGAAATAAAATTCAAATGAACTGTTTACCCTGTTACTGTAAAATGTGTAATTTACCCTCACTCTGCGAGACAACTCGCAATTACAGTGGGTTGGCTCTCCCTCATCCGTTTAGTGTATTTTCTATAACAAACCCCTATTAATCATTTCGGAGATCAAAGTGACACCGCAGACGAATTTTAAATATTTAAATCTCCACTATTCAAATCTTATATCAGATCAAAGAATTTTGCTTTGATTTTGCACATCATACTTCCAGTATATCCAGCGACGTGCACACAAACTCCAATTAAATATTGCAAATATCAGTAAATCTCCATATGATTTTCATATCTGAGCACGGCTCACGCTTGGTGCAATTGAACTGTGGGAAGAAAAAAAAACAAAAAAAAACAGGCAGCAATAGAAGCAGCTGATTATTACGACTCTTCAGATGTTATTTTGATGACAAGTAACTTAAAAGTGCGTGCCATTTATTTTTGGGATATTTGTTTCATAAAGCAGCAAAACACACATGGAGGAATTTTCTCGGGAATCGTCTGAATATTCCGTTCCGTTTCTCCTCGCGGCCCGTGTTGACAGCGATCACCTCCTCAGTCAGTGAGATGGAAGCTGAGGTCTTACATCTTTGACGACGTTCCAGATGGTACGATGCTTTTATCTGAACATGTGATGTATAAATGCTCCACCTTCACATCTGGAACAATAAAGGTGCTGTAAGTGTCACTGGACTGTTCTATTTGTTGCCATCTTTTACAACAATAAACTCATCCTTTACACCCATACGTGCTTTAAAAATAAAATAACGTCGACTTGGCGTGGTTGCTGCCTGATTGTCTGCCTGTTTGAATTATTATAGTGAAAACGATGATCGCCATTCACCAAATATAAACAAATGACAATAACACAATGCCACAGGGCTCCAAAAAACACAGAACAGCTTTAACAATTTATAAACAATTAATATTTGGAGGCATGGACAGAATGTTTCAGTAAATGGACGACACTAATAAGTATTGATGGATGCAGGACGGTTTATAATTTATTCAACACTTTAAACTCCAAGGACCTGGGCCCTGTTTGTCTGAAGTACCCAGAGACTGACTCATGACTTTGTCCCACCTTAACGCAAAACATTCAGGGTTGTTTTAAGGATTTCATTTCATTTCATTAACTTTAATTTCACAATAGTAACCTATTTAAACTATACTATTTGAGAATAGAACAAAATGTCCTGATAAAAGATAATCCTGAAATCATCACCATAACCCTGCAGGTCTAACCTAACCCCCAGATCCCTCAGTTCCTTAGACCAGCTGCTCCTTGCTGTCCGTTGGTTGGGAGTAAGGGGAGAGGGGCACTCGAACGCTCCTGTAGCCGCTCTAAAGCTTTGGAACCATTTACCTTTCCAAAATAAAAACCTCCCCCTCCTCAGATGCTTTTAAGGCTAATTTTGAAGACCCACTTGGTTTCTCTGGCTTTTGGATGTCCTTGTGGTTGCTCTTTATTTTATTTTACCCCTTAGTCCTCCGTGTCATATATTTAAAACCGTTCCCTGCCTGGGTTGGCCCTGGGAAATTTCAGTTAAGTCATCTTAGTCTTCTCCCTGTTCCTTTGGTTCCCACCATTTTATGCTATTTTTTAAAGATTTTATTCAATATTTTTGTTTCATTATGTTTAACTACGGCAGTTTTAAATGTGCAGAATAAAAAAAAACTAAAAGACTAAAACGAAGACATAAAAAATTCAATTTACGATGAAATGCAGATAAACCAGGTGCTAAGATAAGTAAAAGATACACAACAATCCCTTACAAACCCACTAATGTGATCGACAAAACTCACATTAGCTAACGTCACAAGGATGCTTGACTCAGTCACATTTACCAGGAATGTCCTTGCATCTCTTTCTGGTTGCCGTAATGGGAGGAGCTAAGAAGTTCCTAGAGCCAGGATCCATAAGGGGACCTGGGAGGAACCCCCGGTCCCACTCCTCCGCTCACTGGAGTCCTGCGTTTTCCCCAGGAGTCGTGTGTCTGTGAAGCAAATTAAGCTGGATCACCAATATTCCTGGCTGAGGCAGGGGGACTCATCCATCTTTTTGCCAGTGATCTCCCGTTCCCCATGACGATGATGAAAGATAAACCTCCGTTCTGTCGCTCTCACCTTCACCCCTGCTGTCTTCCCTCTCCGCCGTGCCAGCAGTTTGGTCGGTTCTGAAAATCAGCTGCTCCCAGATAAGAACAACAACAGAAAATTAGCTCGAATATCGAAGAAAGGTGGTCGCAAGAAGAAGTTGGTGAAGGAGGTGAAATAATTACAGAACAGGTTGAAAGTCGCAGCAACAGTTGCACACTTCATCCGTTTCCATCATGCATAAATAAGACAGCGTACATTAATTGGTTCAATTGAAATATATAACCCTGTCTAATTAGATTGCCGCGCTATATGCGTCATAAAAGTAATTGTCATTCTGTTCCTGTCAAGCTGTCTCATTATCGCCGCAAAATGCGATGGATCTTCCGCAATCAGATTACCGCTGAATGATCAAACTCCTCGGAAGAAAGCACGGGAGGCTGGCAGGTGGAATCGCTTCATTTTACTACAAATGTGGTCATGCAAATCAGTCAGCTGGTACAGTGCTGGAAGGATGCGCTCGTGTAAATTGCATAGAAAATTCGAAATAACAAAAGGTTTGACACATCTTTGAAAAATGCAAATGCGAACAGATGGATATGTGCCACCGAGCGCTCTCATTGCAGCAGGCTAATACTGTGCCTTTGACTGCATCCCGACTTGATGTTAGCAGTTCATCTTTTCTGCTGTGTTTTCCTTTTGGAGAGAGGAGAGATGTTTTCCCTGTGGATTGGAAGGTTTTCATGAGCAGGCAGATGGAGAAATATTGTTGACATTAAACTGTTCCTCTTTAAGGGAATTGTTGTGACAAGGTGGAGCTCCCATCACTCGAAATAGCAGCTGTGTATGGTTTACAAAGAGGCCCAAAGCAATGTTTGTTTCCATTGAAATGATGGCAACTTTTTCTATCTTTGTAATGAAGAAGCTTCTGGCATTATATGTTCGCTCTCACATCTACTGTCATCGCCATATAATATTTCAGAGCAACAGTGTTAGTGTCGCTCCCCGACGCTAAAGATTAAAACTTCTCTTATTGTGACATTCTGAAGTTATTACAACATTCTGCCTGAGTTTTTGTTGTTGAAAAACAAACTCTGCCTGGTTGATTGAGCCCTTGGGAAGGAGCACAATGATTTGCAGGGAGTCAAATCAATGAACTGTGCTGGGCTCTTAATTACTGCTCCTTTGGCCACTGTAAGGAGAAATCAATTATGTCAAGTATTCAAAGCGAGAGGGAACGCTGCGGCACACCACGCCAAACAGACACACTTCACGGAGCCCCGTCACATTACAGCTACAGGAGCCCGCCTTCTACTTCACACGGCTGCTTCCTGTGCCCGATTCCGAGCCAGTCAGTTCAAAGACGTTGAAATAGCAACAATAGAGTGATTGTCAGCGGCAATCAAAAGAGAAAGATGATTAAAACAAAATCAGACGGTGTGTTACGGTCATTATTTTTAGAGAATAAAGTGAGAATCACATCATCGTGTCCTCACTCAGTACATTTCTTGAGTCATTGCAATCTAATCTACAAAACAGGGAATATACGATAGCATTAGCAGGATCAAAATGTCATAATATATATTTAAATAACAGTGAACTCTGCTTTGTAATCACAGGAATCCACTGAAGGTCCCACCCACCTTTACGTGAGTCTTAAAGATGCTCCATCCATCTGAACTAAGATTATGATATTTATCATCTTGTATCTTGTATAAATAACTTGCCCAGTGTCTAACACCACTCTGAACTGAGACAGATCCCACTGAGAAACACTGATCTGATCTAGATCTTTGGTCTGGACCTGTGAGTACTACAGTATTTATCATCTTTTCCAGTCAAACATCAGCTCTCCCGTATCTCACAAAGACCTCTTAATACTCCTAATGTACACGTTGGAAGAGATTCTCTGATAAAAAGTCTTTCCTCACTTATGCTGTTTTCCCTCTTTCTTGTTAAAGTCGTTTGTATAATAGCACCTTTGCTGGTTTTCTATTGAAGATGATGAAATTTTCATGACCAAGAACTATTCTGCTTTTACATAAAGGCTTCACGAAGCAAAACTAGAAAACACATGATGGTGATGATGATCATCATCCATCCTCATTAATGTACGCACAGGTCCATCTGCTCCTCAGCAGTCATACAGGAAGCCTGTGTGTGACTGTAACGCAGAGCCACTCTCTGTCCTTTGTCTGTGTGCACAGAAACAAACAGCGTAGTGGAAACTTTGCCTGAGTGGAAGCAGCAGCACCTGTGAACTGAATGATACAGAGTCACCTCAGACGCTATGTTGACATACAGTATGCTCTACGTGGACATGCTGATCCGACATGCTGATCTGACTCATACCGTAGTATGACGAACAGGCTTTGACCAGGAACACGGTTCACAGACACGATGGGCTAACATTTGATGAAGAATCCAACACGGTCTCCAACTAATCCAATTCATTGTCAATCTGGCCCTTGAAGCTGATATTGGCTGATTTTATTCCCATGGAAGCTCTGATAAATAGTCCAATCCACACATTTTGCATTATGCATCATCTTTTCTTACATGTGTAAGACTTTGGAAGGTTTTCAGTGATGTTTCAGTGTGTTATACATTCATGAAACACGGGCCCGGTGTGTGGTTCAGTTTGAAGATGAAAGCGGTGCGAGTAACAAAAGGTATCGGTTTAAAAGTTGGATAACCAAGGATACCAGATGGGCCCGAAAACGTAATAAAAACAGAAAACACAGCAATAAACACAAAGTGGACACTGAGAACTGTATTAGGACTGAAAAATATGGCTGCACTCACACACTTCAGTGAAATTCATTTGCCATTTCCACCTCTGTCACCCAACAGGGAGCGTCTGCAGTCGGGTGACGTTGAAGGCGTTTGAATCTTCAGCCTGTATCTGTTTGTATGCGTTAAGTGAAGGAGGATTTCCAGGATGCGCCGCATTAACAGGACTTCTTACTATAATATCACGGGACGCACAATTAGGATTACATTACCGGACGATACTCGACCACCCCGTATTCATAACTACACCCATTAAAACCAGCTTTACACGACACGGTGCCTAAACTAATACCAGCGTGATAAGATAATAGGATTAATGACATCAGACGGAACTCCATCCTGGAGGAATTGTTTCTGTGCCGAACATGGAAAAGTATCTTAAATTAACAATGTAAATGTATCATTAGCACATTAGAAACTAGTCAAATGACATGACGTGTTACACTGATTGAATTAGCAGGTGTGTTAATCATGCATTAACAGTGACTGCACTCCAAGGACAACATATGAAATCAAGGTAGCGATTCTCTTTGTTGTCATTTCCTTTTAGAGCGAGCTTTATCAAGCAGCCCCGCTCCCATTTTTACGCTGCTCCTGTTCAGCTGTCTACATCAGAGTGTGTGTTGCTGAGAAAATGTCTCTTTTTTTTTGAGTAATTGGACGTTTTTGAGGTCATTTGAGGAATGTATTCTGTTATACATAATATATATTTAAATGCTAAGCGTAACTTCATTAGGCCGGTGCTGCAGGTCGGCCCGTTCCTTTGCTTTGAATATTCATGGTCCTCGGCGGATGATTCCTGATGTTGGGATGTCTGACCTCCCTAATCTTCCTCCAGCAGCTCCGTCAGGCCAAATGTTCCACTCGCACGAAACGGAGCGCCGTCCCAGTCCTCAGAGGATTCACCTGTTCTGGTTGTAACCACGCCGTTTGTCATTAGTTGTGCCATTGTCAGGACACATTTGACGTTTTTAGCTCAAATATGTGTCTGTGATCGTACAGAAAGCTGGTCTGTGCCTTTCCTTTCTTATCATTCAAGCCTGACCGTGAATCAGTGGATTTTTAAGGCGTCCACCACGACAAGGCCACGATCCAGGAAGGGACTCACACTCATCAATCTCCAAATAAACACAGAAAAAAAAGCGATCGCATGTATAAATATGTACACAATGTATATAAGCTTTATATAAGTATTATGCAATTTAATTTATTGTCATTATTTGTGGAAATATACATAAATAATAACAGAATTTGGATTTAAAATTTAAATCATCCACCCTGACCCGGATTAACCAGATTAGAAAATGTGTGCCATCATGTTTCATGTTGACATACTGTAATGTGTCGATATCTAGACTCACCGTCACTCACAGCATTACTTTCATTTACTTATCCAGTTACTAGTGGCTGGAATTGCCGTGGCATATTGATGTTTAGTTTAGGGGTCAGATTATAGGTCGGACATGGTGGGGGCCTGCTCATAATAAGAAGCAGACTGGAGACATGGTTATTTAAACAGAAAACCCTCAAATGAAAAAAATCCATTGGAATAACATCATGGCTGTCCTTTGATGCCGATATATTCACGTCCACGTCGTCTTTGGGCGAATCCGACTTTCACGACGTCATCGTTGATCATGAAATCGCGTACAATGATATCTTAAACATCGATACGCGCGATAAAATTCACCGTCATAATCGCATTCAGACTTTCGAGAGCTGTTGATTCTACCCGACGCCGCTGTTTTCTCCAGAAGAAATCTAACTAAAATGGATGTGGCTGTGAGCCTCCGAGCCTCAATCACACACGGCTCGTCTCACGTGCCCTCACAGCGCTCGTGGCAAGCCCTGACGTGCTTTCTGACTGACTTCCACCAAATAGTAAAGGCCAGGGCCAAAATAATTTGTATCTGTTCAATAAAACATTAAAGCCCATCATGCCACGTCCTGCTCTCCTTCCCTCTCACTCTTCCCCTCTCCCCTGCTCTCAAAGGCCTTGTTAATGTTTCAAAACTGCACATAAGACAGACCAGCCAGACGATTAATTTGAAAGATACCCACAGGGTACCTGCAGGATTTTTTTTTTTTCTTCCTCGTCTTGCTTCTGTAGTGTTAACACCTACTGTAGTTTTCTTCAGAAATGAGAGTGGAGGGGTGGCAGGCCAGGGAAGGGGGCTGAGGGTAAAAAGCATACAAAGTGTACCCTCCAGTTATAAAACACAGTACTTTTCAAAAAACAGCCTTTTGATATGTGAAATACGGCGCAGCAAAATGGGGTAAATGTTTTAAGAGCAGCACTTTTTATTTGCAACGAGCGCGATGATTCAGAATATCCACATTAAGCAGCAGATTGCTTTTTCTCCATCTTGCTCGTACCTTCATGTCGTCCCCCATGGCTCCTATTTTGCAGTAATTCTAGTAATTGGTCCCATCAGTTCATGTTTTACTGGTACTGTACGGGTAATTGCCCTGCATTGGCCATTGATTAAATTCAATTTGAATCAAACTAAGATCACGCCAACATTGTGAGCTTAATTGCCGATTTGTGAAAATGAGAATATTTCAGATAGATTCACAAAATAAACAGCAGTAAAATACATCCAGTGCAGGTCAGGGGTTGGTGGAGAGCCTCAAAAGTCTGATTTTTTTGTGTTGTCTCACCCCGGCTCGTACACACCGTACCAATATTTTGCCGTGTTGATATTGTTCTCCCTTTTTTTCCAAACTTTCATATTTTCCTTCATCTGCCGAGCGGTGGAAACACACGCCGGCTGCATTCATTTGAGATAAATACTTCAAGCTCGAGCGAATAAATGATTTATTAAATCTCATAAATAATTTTATCAAAATATCCCAAAGCCGTATTTGGCTCATTGTACATCATCAACTGTGCTTAAATGAGCCCTCATTTATTTCAAATTTCACACCATGTCTCTTGTAAATATGTATATTGGTCTTACTAGTTATTTATTTTACAGATCTGACTTTAATATTTCATCCACTGCATAAAGTTCTATTTGTTTCCAAGGGCATGATACTATGAAATAAATATCAGAAGTATAATTCCCAGTCTTAACATATTGGAAATCATAAATCATTTAAGAGCAACAGATTTTGTACATAAAGCCAAGGCCTCATTTTCAAGAGCTGCGCACTTTGAAAATGTTAATCAGTAAACTCTGCCTTTATTCCTGCAGCCTGACAGCACAGTTTAGGATGATGACTGGAGGGTTGCAGGCTCGCACCATATGGTGACAAACCTGCCGATGTAGCCCCGAGCCAAGGATTTATTGTGGATTGCTTTAGTAAATTTTCCTCTTAACTGCAGCACGATGCACAACACACGACTAAAAGGAAGATTAACTATTCGGTTTGTGCCTGAAATTTAGCAGAGGTTTCACGAATGATTAGCATTCACAGACCTGATGTGTTTTACATCAATAACACGTCGGGGTAGACCGATGGGTGTAAGTACGCGATTCAGAGAAGTGTAACAAATCTGATGCTCAGGAATTGATTCGGATATTTTTCACTGTCCAATCTCATTTGACACACCTGAATTGAAGGCGCGATGCTCCTTCTTAGCAATTACACATGAAACACCCACCTGTGTTAATTAATATACTGTGCAGCAGACGAGGACTGACTGGATACCGAACGTATACAGAGTTGGTAAAGATGGAGGTTACAGCATTGTGAGCTCGGTGACTGACTTTACTGAGTAGGAGGAAGTGTTACAAACTTGCTTAAATGTCTGCGCTCCTTGCAGGCAGATATTTTTCTTTGCCGTTTGCTATAGGGGCTTTGGAAAACTGAGTGGGTTGCCGGAGCATTCACACATGTACGGTAAACAAGCCACAGCCTGCCCTCAGTGGGACACAACTTCCATTTGACCGGTGCAAGCCGACCGCTGTTGCAAATTAGAAAACTATTGAACTCAATACGGATGACGCAATGGTAGCAAAGCATCACAGACGCGAGGCTAAAACATATTTTCCAATTGATGTGAGGCCAGACAGACGGAGAGAGAATCTTTGTTCTACATAAGCACTAACTTTGTCTTATGTCTCCCGCAAACCCTGTCACAACAGAAAACCTTACAAAATTCATCGCACGCTACCCTGTGTGAGGTGTGTATCATAGAAATCTTAGTCATAATCTGTACCGGGCTGTACAATAACAAGTTTGTTGCACGTCATAATTTGTTTTATATAAGTGCTACGCAGAAGTACGATACTGTGGAAACAGAACAGTTTTCTCAGCTCGTACACTTTCAGAGACTTTCTCACCCGTTTTGACCTCCGATTGTAGAACACGGCTAAAACAAGTGTTACCGACCTTTTCAATTGAAAGTCATTCATTCTCATCAGACGGAACACGTATCTTTGTTTTTTTGTTTTTATTGTTTTTGTTATATTTATCTCTTTTAAACTCTGAGCTTGAGAACCAAGAATGATTCTTCCAGTCATTATCAAGATGTAACTTTAATTAACGTCCTTTAGTAGTTATTGAAAGTGCTGGTAATTTATTTTAATTATAATCCATTTCATCTTTAGATGAAAAGAGGAGATAGCCTTGAAGAGAACTAGTGACAGGTTTTCAAAGATGTGGCTTTTTGTCCAGATTTTTATCTCCATGAAAGAGCTCCTCAAAACTGAATCCAACAAACCCCAGTTTTAACACTTAGTATTATGACTTTTTAATGTTTATTTTTACCCATTTCTATCTCCTGTTTCCCTTTTACTCTTTGCACGTTTCATGCACTCCATCGCTTTCCTCTCTATGCAGATGACATTCTGCTTTATGTTAATGTTAATTCCTTCAGGAAATGACTAAATGCTCTTAATATTTTCACTCAAGCATACAAAAAAAATGAGTGCGGTGTGCATGTAGAGGTACTGAACGCACAATCGTGTCTCTGTCCGAGCCGCTGAGCCCTACAGTAGACACCTGACTTGTCCTTGCCTGTCTTGTCAATATCATCCCTTCAGAACGTAAGAGCCGCTGACAGGTTGGATTCAGTCATTGTGCCTCTTAAAGTTTTGCTCCACGCTAATCAAAATGACGCTCTGCTAAATAAAGCATGAAAAAAGCTTTCCCGTGATTGGTGTGCTGGAGCGGAAGTCATCTTCCCCGTAATGCCAGATGATTAATCAACAGATTGGATTCTGCTCAGCTTTGCAATTCCTTCCCGCAGCACTCACTCCAAGCGTCAGGTTTAAGATGAGACGTGAACTTTTTTTCTTCTTAATGAAATAAAAAAAAAGAACGGTAGAACGACGGTGGTTTATTTATTGCGAAGGTAAGTGAGTGGCTTTAGGCCTCTTTTAAGGGTTGAGACCTGCCAAGAGGAATCAGCGAGAGCTCCTGTCTGTGTCTGTCATCGCTGCTGTAAATGGTTTAACAGCAGTGGAAGTGGCACTGTGCATAGTAGATTGTTCTCTGAATGGAAGGTTTGCACTCGTTGGTTCATGCCTTTACTAACAGGGTGTGGCAGTTAGCTCTCTGCATGCATCACATGCTTTATGGGTCACTTGGGTCAGGTTATGAAATGTAGCATAAAAATCCCCCGATTTGGTCAGGATCTGTTGTGACAGGAAACAACCCCAAAACAAGCCTCGGCTGTCATCAGGCAAGGTGCCGATTGATATAACTACCAAACTATCATCACATTTGTTGTTATGTGACACCAAAATTGGATACGCGGCATTCACGTCACAAGTCAAAATCACAAATCTGGACGGGAGCTGTTTCAATTTGAGCTTGTTTACTGAAACGTGACTACGGTAAAGGACAATTATTTATTTTTTTTGAAAATAGAATCAACCTTGCTTATTTCCGCTGGGTGCGTGAAAACAGTATTGATTAATGGTCATCGCTCCTTTTTCACACAGGATGATGTAAAGAGCCTGTCGGTTACCATCACCTTCTCTGAGAATGTGTTCCATCAATCCCATGGCCAAACAGGCAAGCGCTGGCAGGTGCCACATATTTCACCTGCCCAGGCAAAATGGGCGCGTAAGTGGGACAAGGCAGAGAGACAAAAGTGACACATATGAAGGTGACAGCTTTTCACACCTGGGAATAATGGTTTTGATTGCCGTCCTGCTTGTTTCACCGTTGCGGATGGGACAGAGACCAAGAATGTGTGATGATGTACTCAATTAGCTCACGGTGCAAAAAGACTCGCAGCTTTCACAAGCCAGGACAGATCCGACCTTCATCCAGGAAAGTTGGAGGACCATATTTTGACACATCAAGGATACAATTATTGGACCCCAAAGCGATGCTTGTCCACACACGCACCCCGTCCACGAGACTGGGACTGGACCTGATGGCTCTGAAGTTCATCTTCCTCCCCGTCGTCCCGTACCTGAGGCCTGTTGTTGTAACTCCACATCACGGTTCTTGTCGAACACACAAAAGAATAAAAAAAAACAACACAACAGCACATCTATATATCAGTATGTGCCTGTGATATCCCTGTCTTGTCTGTTTTATGCCAACTGATATTACACGTGTGCGGCAACTTCAAAAGTAAATCAGTGTTAATATCACTTTGGATGTCCAATTTATTCTGTCACCGTTTCCCTCTCCCTTGTGTTTTGTAAAGGAAAAGATGGCCCTTCAACAGAGAAGCCTCACCAATTTATGTGCCATTATCACTGAATACACACGGAGCTATTTTTATTCTTCATCTGACCATGTTGACACGCTTGCCACATTAATGTCTTACAACGGAGCTGTACCGTGACAGAATAGAGGACGTTTCATGCCTGATGGGATGTTTTGATCATATCCATGGTATATTTTCTGCAGCTTGTCAGGACAGGATAAAGTTTTTATCTTCCGTCTCTCAGTGCTGGGCTCTATAGCGCTGCCTTAAATGATTCCCAGCAAATATTGATGTTTTAGTTTATAATGAGAGAAGAAAAGTGGAGAAATCAATAAAAAATAAACCTTTAATAAGAGCAGTTACAAATTCACGGTGAACTGGACATGGTGTCCTGAATACACTGAATTTACTAAAACCTTAGTAAACATTATTATGTCTTTCAGGGCGTGGAGGTAAATCAGGACAACGTATACATTTAGCATAGGTTGGGTATAGGTTATACTGTACATATTCACATCGGACCATCCCTGATATATTAAATCTCCTCTTTTAAACTTATTGTGGGTTCAAATATGTACTTGTGTTTTAAAGTTACTTTCTCTGAAAGCCTACGAGCCGTGTAAACAAAACTGTTATTGGTGATTTAAGATATTTGGAAAATGTGTTGAATTATTTTGCGTACACATTTAGCGATGTAGCTTATAAAAATGACCTCGAGCCTTTTTTCTCGATTTTGTCTTCACACCATGATTAAATCTGGATTTGACCGTTCACATGATGACATAACTCCACTTCCTGCCACACAGTATTTCCTCTGGCGTGGTATCTTATATACTTTATTTACTGCACTGGTATGTTGTCGTACCAGAAGATGGTCCTTGAAGCTGTCACAGTCGTCTTTTCCTATAAATGATTCAATTCTGATTCAACTATTTGTATCAACATTATGTGTATTGTTGATTTTATTATTTATTGTGGCGTATTTAGGGCACGGAGAGGGGCCAAATATGAAATACAATTTATAATTTTATGCAAACCGGTATATGCACTACTCCAAAATGTAGCTAAATCAACACAGGTTGGCACTGCTGCATCACACACTGCTGATATTTCATTGTGCGTACTCCGTGCAACTTCAATTGGATGAACGTTATTAAAATATACATCGAATTAGTGAACAGTAAATACCGTCTATTACTGAGTGATATCTTGAGGGGAATACTGAGTGAGATCCTCAGCCTGTTTCTCTTCCAGTCAGCCCTCCTCTTCACGTCGGAGTGTTTAATATACAGGTTGAGATTAAGGAGTTCAAATCCAACCCTCCGTTTCTCAAGGCCTCAAAAGCCGTGTTGGACAATTAAACAGTAACTGTCAAGACACGGCTCCTTTCTTCTTTTCAACTCTCGTCTTTCATTCCTGAGGTTTAATTTATTTGGACAGGGGGCAACCCTGTGGGCAGACTGGGCAGATTTCCAGCTCCACAGAGAACAAGGAGCCAGAATGATGCTGTGGCTGGAACAGGTCAGAGGTTGGGGTGAAAAGGTAGAGCCATCGGGGATGAGCTGGGTCAAGCTATTTAAGTCAATATTGCTCACCCTGTCTGACAGCCAGAGTAATACCTCCCTGATCCACAAGGCCAGTGGACAAAAACGAAAGGAGGCAGCGGCTCCTTCTCATCAGCGAGGGATTGTTGGCTTTGGCCGCTGCAGTCGGGCTGCAGGGGCAGAGGCATGTGTCCAAGGGTCCCCGTAGAGCGCGCATTACAATGAAGGACTCTACTGTTGTTGACCCAGCCCCAGGACACAGATGTCACAGCCATCAATAGTAGCATGTCATCACATTTGCACTTCAAAAATATGATGAATGAGAGAATCGAGCCATTTGTTTGCATTACAGCCTACAAACACACACACACACACACACCAACTATCCGGGCACTTTGGTCTTGATTACATTTCATTTATTTTTAATTAATTTAGTTTCTGAAGGTACATTTTCTCTTCAAAAACATTAATCACACATGAATGAGGTCACGAGTAAAGACAAAGAGGAAGTACAACGGAAATCATAATAATAATAATAATTATAATACTTTTCCAAATTTGTACGGGTGATCTCAGAGTTAAAGATTTGTCACTTTAGATACTCTGTGGATGCTTTTGATAATGTGTACAGTTTAAATTTCAGATAAACTCATCATGTGATGACAAACAGATACGTGATGATAAAAACACTTGTGAAGAGGTACTGAAGAGTGAGGGACATATATCACTATATTACTTTCAGTTACTTTTTCTTGGTTTTATTTTAATTATTGTATTAATCTTATCTGCAAGAAGTATCTTTTTATGTAGCTTAACTTTTTCTTTTTTTATCCTGGATTTTTTTAACGTCTACTTTTCTCTCAGTTGTAAAAGCACTTTGAGATACACTCAATGTATGAAAGGTACAGCACAAATAAAAATAGAAATGTATCATTATTATTATAACTGCATGAGTTTAGTCTCTGGTATC
Organism: Brotula barbata; assembly: GCA_900303265.1. NCBI lineage: Eukaryota > Metazoa > Chordata > Actinopteri > Ophidiiformes > Ophidiidae > Brotula > Brotula barbata. The sequence goes on from OMNV01006729.1 coordinate 58,589, forward strand.
AAATGGGAAGTCATAAAAAAAATTCTCTCTTTGTGCCAAGTCGATTCTCAAGGCAGCAAATTTGTGATACTCCCACATATGCATTGTTGTTTTTTGACTTATTTAAAAACTAAATAAAAATAAAAAGTGTATCATATTTAATGAAATGTGTTGACGTATATATTTTTTTGACTTTTTGGTTTCTCGTGCAGCATGCATCCAGCGTGCAGCCCTGCAGTGTTTGTGACAGACACCAACACAGATTCCTGCCTGATTGGTTCATCAGCTGCAATAGGATACAGCTGTGTCCAACTCAACTGCAGCACCTTGTGCCACAATGGCCCAAACACACACACACACACAAACACACACACACACACCTGAAACCAATCCCACTAACACACACATCCATACAGGTTGCATTTGTGCCTTAATGGCGTTTCAAATGTGCAAAATGTTCACCTAAATGTACCGACTGAGAAAAAGCAAAGAATGGTGAGTTCAAGTACAGATTTAGGAAAAAGTGAGTGACAAAGGAGTGTGTCATTGTTTGGACACTTCTCTGTCTATACATTGTGTTTAAAACAACAGTCAGCAGCACACAATGTCTGCTCCTCCTGTGTGGGGTCAATCCTCCCGCCTCCTCTCCAGCCTCTAAAATGTCCTTTATCAATATTTTAGCACATCAATTGTAACTCTTGATAAACACACCATCCTCTGAAAAGTAAATTATCAGTGGACACAGTCACTAGGGATCGTGCTGTCTGGGATGCTGTCAGTGTGTTCTGTCTCTTGTTTGCTTTCTCTCTCTCTCTCTCTCATACACACACACACACTCTGTCAGTTCCATCTTTCAGTGGCTAACCAATAGAATCCAACAATGCTCACGCAGAGGATTTTCCTACCTAAACAATGCCCAGGGCATATTGTATTCTCAGGAGAACAGTTGGTCAAAGTATGGTATGCTTCAGTTCCCAGAATGCTGAGCACCGTACAGTTAGGGTGAACCCGTTCAGTCCAGTGTTATTATCATGCAGACAAACTATGGCGTTATGTCAGGAACTCAGTTAAATGCAGGGTAAATAAATCTTTGGATGTAGGAGCGGCACTCTAAACTCAGTGGCAATATCAGTCTCAACTCTGTTTTTCAAGTAAATGATTTTTGTAGTTTTTTTTTGTTTGTTTGTTTTTTCAAATTCTCATGAGCAGCCCAAACCGTGCCACTTTCCATACCAACAGTAAAATCAAACCCCGCAGACACGTGCACTCACACGCTTACGTAAAACATGAATTGACCTGACAGGGGCACTATAAGAACTATTAAACATAATTGGAAGATAATTCAGCCGTAGTGCAGCTATGAACTCTGCGCCTTCCAGATATTAATTGGATGCAGCTGCATCTAACACCCAATTTGCACCTAGCATAGAGAAATGTGATTGTTCATTAGTCCCGTGAACATGACTGATAAGTCATTTTTTATCTAATGATTGAATGATGTATATCTATGGTGCAGGGATGAAGGATGGGGTGAAACAACATTATGGCCCACCTGCTGTGCCTACTGACATGGAATCGCAACGTGGACGCCATTCAGGTAAGAAGCACTCCAGTTAATGCAAGGTATGCATCCAAAGCCCATGATCGGAACTCAGTATTTTGATGACGTATCTTGATAATAAGAACACATATCAATGTAAGGTATAAATAAAGCCAAATTGTCATGACCGCAGCAAATTGTCAATCAGGCTGCATCTTTCAGAGACACTGCCAGGGCTGGCTGGACTATAAGAGTGGAAGCTGAAAGGCTGTTCCTGCGTAACCACAGTGCTTCGTTAGACAGTCGGTCGAGTGTTTATGTCAAATATGGGTATTAAAGACCGGCTTGCGTCCTTTTTCTGTGTATGTATCCGTACACGTCTCCCGTGGATCCAACAACATCAAATCTGTTACCATTCCACAGCTGATCTATCGTGTTGCTGTGACCTTCCCGGCAAACTGCTGCTGATCAAATCACAGTGACCTCCAGAGAAAGATGTTTATATCTTAACATTTGGTGTTGTATTACCATTCAGACTATTTTTTTTTTCTTGGCACATGTGTAATCTGTTGCGGTGCATACGGCTCTACGGGGAATAGCCTGCAGAACATAGAGAAAACAAACATGGAGAATAACACGGTGAACTGTTGGTATTATTATATTTTGATATCTGAGAGCACTGAAGTGAATGAAAAGAAGAAAGGCAAAACGCACATAATCAGCTCCATTACCCTCATCTACATCAAACGTGCCATCGGAGTTGTACCTCCATTTATTACATTGCGTGCAGTATTATTTATATTTCTTCGTTTGTACCAGTGAAACTCTTTAGCAGCCATGGTGATGGTTTTTCTCCAGTCACATCATATCACACATCACCGACTTTGGATTGCAAATCTACCTCAACAGCCACAAGCGAGGCATTGCTCATGTCATCTGCAAATCACAAATCGTAGCTCCTGACGCGAACCGCTGCACAGGAGCCAAGTGCCAAAGGGCTCAGGCCAAAGCCGGCATCAGACTTTAAAGTGATTTAAAACAGTGAGTAAAGGAGAGGCAGAATTTGCCTCCGAGCTCAACATCGACAGAGCTTCAATGGGATGGAAAAAAGAAAGGAGAAAGATGAGAAAAGAGAGGAAACAGTAGCATCCATCATTTCTTTAAAAGGTCAGGATTTGTAGGTGGAATCGGGAAGAGCGGCGAATCGTAGATGCACAGAACAGCAGGGTATTTTCCGCTGCCATGACCAGCTAAGGAGGCCTCTGTTAAAATACATCTGCCAGTAAACATTTTGGCTCAACTCTGGGTCATCTCTCCTGTCTGGGTGAGGCTCAGTGGAGCGTGAACATGTACCTGCACCAATGTGCAGAGTTGTGCAGTTGCAAACCCAACTCCTCTTTAATTGTTTGAATGATACAGGTCAAAACATGTGGATTCTTACAGGTTTATCACCATTGGCAATTCCTGTAAAAAATTCCAGTTTTCCTCCTGTTTTTACTCGACATTACTTTCAGGCACTATAAATCATCTTCAGGCAGTACGATGTCTTCCATGTAGACATCATCTATCACCTCAGATTCTGAGATACAGCAACCTGACAAACAATTAAAATGACGTGTAACCATCTGACTGCGTGTCTCAAAGATACATTTTAGGAAAATAGAGAGCAAATGGGTGCAAAATTCAGTGTCAGTGTCTCTTTACATAAGAGACCAAATGACCCTCTGGCATTGTTGATGTGGAGAATCAAGCAAAGTACATGTGAGTCATATGTGCTGCACTTAGAGAGGTGTGTGTGCACATTTCAGCGGCAGGCAGCGTCTCCTCCACCATCACAGTGATAAAAAGGCTGCGGTTTGAGGGGAAAAAAAAGAATAAAATGATGGCAAGAGGGACAGATGCGAGCTCGGAAATAAGTCTCTCCATCAGTCCTGTGGTTGCTGCTTCGACACCCCTGGGATCCACACAAACATCTGGAAAGAATTGTCAGAGGGATTGATGCTGTACCTAGAGTAATAAAATATGAATTTCCCTGCCGTGATATAAACACAAATGACCTGGGCCATGATGCATTTGCTTAGATCCTCTTTGATCCTCCCCCCCTCACCACTATCTCTCCCTCTCTCTCTCTCTTTTTCACTTCTCTCTCATGTGATCCCAAGGCTTAGCACACTGTACGCTGCGTGAGCACACTACCGCAAACAGCACACTTTGGAAAGTACGGACACAGCCTCGACGCTAACGCCGCCACGATTCGGCGGTTAATGTCCGCATGAGGCGTCTTAATATTAGAATTTTTTTTTTTTTTAAAAAGCAAAAAAAAAAGCAGATGGTGCATTATGGCTGTCCTGCGGAGCTCTAACAAGCTTTAAAGCTGCTGTGCTCTGCGGTACAATCTTTGAACGGTCTCTACGCGGATGACTAGACAAGGCAAAGAGAAGTGATATATTAAACATGAATTGTTCGAAGGACACAGACCGCATAAAAGCATGCGGTAACAGGGTCAGAGGCATCGCGCGCGACGTGAGTCAAGGGGACAGATTTGCAGAGAGTCTTTTAATGTGCATGGTTGTGCTTAACATTGTTTAGAGTTCAGTGATTTGAGATTACAACCACAGGGGGCAGCCTGAGGGCATTTTTATGATGAGCTTTGGGAAACATTGGGAATAATACGCCGCTCTTTACGGTGGCCGTCTCTTTCTTCCCTGCAGCCACAAGGGGAATCTTCACATCCAGCTCGCTCTTGGAAGAGAGGATTATTGCAGCGGTGGATTCTCTTAAATCTGGCAGATTAATGCCCGTATCGCCGATCTCCACCCCGCCAACAGAGACTCGCCGCTGTCGGCGAAGCGTTTCAGTTTCGGCCTCGAAAAGTTGAGCCCTGAACCCCGGCGTGGCTTATGCGGCGCCGGTGATTCCTGGGATATTTGTCAGGTTCCACCCCAACAGCCCACCTCCAGGGACCTCTTCATTATCTGTCATTAAATGTTTTAGAGTTTGCATAATTGATCCTCTCCAATAAGTCGTCATTGATTTATGGAGGTCTGGGCTGAAGGAGGAACTGGTTAAAAATTCATAACCCTGCTACGCGTCTTCACAATCCATTAGCTGCTCCTGGACCCAAAGTCCTTCCATTGATTGACCTTGTGCTTAGAATCTCATGGACTCTGCATTTTCCCCTCTTTTGCTGCACTGTGGGAAGAGTTATGTTTCAGCTTTTTCCCCAGACAGGTGGTACTTTGATTTTCCTCGTTCTCAATTGCATCTCCGCGCGCGTCGTTCACACTCCCTCTCTGTCTCTCTATTTCTGAAGACCTTAGTCTGAGACGATGAATAAATAAAGCATGTTCCATAAACAGCTTTCCACTATTATTTAAGCTTCCAGGACCTCGCGCTTTGACAGCCTCCTTTCCCTGCCATCAAATTCAAGTGTGTAAATTTTCTAAAAGGCTCTGAATGTTTTATGATGATTTCAGGGAATGATGGAGTAATAGCTGAATAGTGAGGCTATTACTTTTAATATTTATATTGAGTGCTTTGAAACATTAATGTGACAGGATGTAAAATCAGAGCTGCGGGACATATGTACTTCACAACCACAGCCACTTGGTAGAAAATATTTGTTTTCTTGAGCGGGCGTTCCCAACCAACCATCCATCGGGATGATGCTCTTTTCCATTAATTTTAATCTTACCTTGAGAAATGGTTCTTCTTGGATAGCATTTGTACAATGAGAGAAGAAGAAGAAAAAAAAAAAATCAACAAATCTTTGAGAGTGTAGCGTTTATAATTCAGAGGTCACATTGTCAGAGGGTTTTGGTCCGGCCTCTTTTTTTTTTGTGCTCGTAGGCAGTAATGCCCCGTATTGTTCACCATGTTAGTTTATTTCTGTGTGTATAGAATCTAGCAGCTAAATGTTGCACGTATTAAAAAAAACAAAAAAAAACAAAAGTTCACCTCGTTTGACTTTCTGGCTGTAACTTTTAATGTTGCCGTGCATCTAAACCATTTATCTCAGTAACAACTCATTATGTGGGCTGTGCAGCTTCTCACCTTGAGGGCCATAGTTACTTTGGATTACATCATTTTCACGTATCGCCTTACATTTACCACATTCACGAGCCAGACACCCGAGTCGGGTGGGGACCAAATTACGTCCAATTGTGTGGGGTCCCGTAGATTCGACGAGGCTGAGGTCCGTGTGCCCCGATGTGTTCTACCAGAGTGTGAGCGGTCAGTAGGTCATAATCACCACAGGAGGAATCTGCTGTCTGAGTTAATGCTGAGAGAATGAAATAAAGTGGAGGCGTTTGAGGCACAGGTTGAAAGAAACATTTTCCAGCCCTTTGTGGTTCATTATGCTGATGTTAGCGTTAGCATCCTCTCTCTACCCGGGTCGATTGTGATGTTTTATTTTGGATTGGGTTGAATTATCCTCCAGGCCTTTTGGACTCGGGTCTCTTTTTTTGAAAATAAATGAACGTGTGTCAGGCTCTGCTGGGTTTTCTTGTAACCCTGGTGTACTGGGTCCTCTTCTCACTCCATCAGACACATAGAGTAATGTTTTGAATTCAAACTTGATAGTAACCGGGCAGAGTTTGGAGCACTAATCTGAATGTAATCCAATAAAACTGCGTTGGACTAGCCTGACCCCAACCGATAGCAAACCAGAGAAAATGGACATTCGGTAGAAAAAAACAGTATTAACCTTATTTATTGAAAATCAACCAATCCAGTCGTTCCTTCACATCATTTGTCTCCATTTTCTTACATGAGATGTTTGGATTTCACTGCTTCATCGTGACCCCAAATGAAAAATGTTGGACCTGACCAAAGTCCAGTGAGAGGCTTAAAAATGATCCAAATCCCATCATCCCGTCATCAGGTTCCATCAGTCCTGTCACTGCGAAGGATTCATTGTTGACTTTTGTTAGCAGGACACCTTACTCAGACGTTCTGGGTGGAGATCTTTGCAGATTTGTAGCCCTGGCTTTGCATTATTTCGTCCCCTCGGCGCAGGCAGCTTTAGTCTGTGCATCTTGTGCTGTGTAGAGCTTTGCAGTTAAAGGCCAGTTTATTCTTGCGGGTATCAGGCAGCCTCGTCCTGAGGGAACGAGCTCTTTCATGCACAGTTAGTGCACTTGACTCAGCATGGTGATGCTCTCAGATGGAAAAGCCATGTTTAGAGGATGTCTTATGAGACATTAAAGCACTTGTGTTCCATTGTTTTAGCTCTTTTCTAAATGTCACTTTCTCCTCCTGAGCCTGCCCGTCACCCACGATACTGTGGGACATGTGATGGAAGGAGGCCTTTTCTCCGCTCCCACTGAGGGTAAACACAATGTAAACTTCTCACTCGGTGAGTTTTCTGTACTTTATCGGTCAGAGTAACAAACTTAAAATAACCACAGGAACACCTGGCACTTTGGGGTTCTTTTCTTCTCTGAATGTACAGACAGAATTCATTCAGAATCAGTGTTGAGAATCATCCTTTTTATTTATTATCTAATTTAATTAGATTAATGGCATGTTCCATACAAAGGGAAACAGCCATTGTGGTGTTTTAGCGCTGACGTTATTGGAGGGGATTTGTCACATGGGCTTGTTTGCGATGTTTGAATTTATTTGGAATTATTTTTTTCCAAAAACGGTTTCCATCAGCCACGACCAAGCAGGTACAATAAATAACGCACATCTCTACAGGAGAGTTCCCAAGAATCACATCACATACCCTCCGCTCCACATAGAGTTATACTTGTCCTATATCCTGTATGAGATATAGAAAATAATTGATTTGTCATCACTCCGCTGATGCCCTTTTTCCAATGTCTGTATGTTACGGCTACATCCAAAACTCGACCTGCTGGGATGTCCAACGATCGTCACGCCCTCTGCATTACCTTTATAATTGTAATTACAATGTATTTCCATCAGCGTGCCTTACTGCATTTTCATTTCTGGAAGCGAACATACAACTTTTGTTGATTTATAAACACTTATTCAATATTTGTCTTTTCATCACAGCTGAATTTTCATGTGACAAGTCAAGATTTGCATTAAAAATAATTGGATGGGAACACAGTGACTGTGCAGACTCCATTCATGTGTCAGTCACAGCCCGTCGCCTTCTTTGTAGCATAGCTCTGTTAGTTTTAGGGGTTTTTTTCGTGAATTGTGTTGGCACCACTCCGTGGCATTGTGTTTCCTGTTTGCAACAATTAAATGAATTTCCCCGGCTACTTGGCGTGCAGCAGCTGCCTGAGTGGAGCCCATAGGTGTTGTTCTTTTATTATGAAACGGACCCTGCTCTGTTTTCGTGCATACACTCCAGCCTTAAACAGACAAAGATATCAGTTTATACATTTTCAGATTGGGAGCAGTCAGAGCTGATGCAACTCTGAATTGCACACGCGGTGACCTACAATAACAGGAAGCCAAGATTGCCTTGAAAAGGTGGAGAAAGGACAGATGAGCTGAAGTCAATAACACTCGCTGCCGCTTTAACTTTATGTTTATCCACTTGGAATAGCAATTGAAAACAGACTGTTGGTGGCTGTCGGCGGAGGAATTACTGACCCAATTCGGTAAACGAGTGCGAGTTTCAAAAAGAAATTAGATTTAAAGCCACGAGGACTACTGAGGTGTGTGTCCCATCCCCCTCTCCGTAATGCTGTCTTAGGTGAATCGTAATGACTTGTGTGAATTCAAATGTGGGTGTAATTGAGAAAAAGATACCATGACTGGAACAGATGTTCATATACACTTCACCTCAGTGTGCTTGTGTGTGATTGTGTGTGCGTGTGTGTGTGTGTGTGTTAAAGGCTATGGCCTTAGTTATAGGACTGATTTGTGACAGCCTTCTGTTTTTGTGAATATATCTCAGCAGTTACAGTGGATTTAAACCATCGCATTTTTTTTATTCCAGGGGGGAAAAACTATAGACTCTAGTTTGTTGTTTTAGTCGTTCGGCAGAAATGTCCAAATTTTCACAAGCAACAATTTGTCACCCAGTCAAAGGATTCTTTTTATATGATATAACTTTTTAGTCATATTCAATGAAAGGAAAACATATAAGAATAAATTTATGTAGAGGTAATGGTGACTATCAACACTCTTATATACTCAGTGAGAGTATTATTATTATGTTAAATCTTTGTGTGCTGTGTCACAGTCGTCTATTTTTGTTTCTTCTGTTGTCAGTTTACTCTTTTAATTAGGTGCTGAGCCCCATACCGGCATGACAGTCCTTTCTCAGATCCGATCGAGACCTGCACATTATGTGCCATATCGTGCGCCTGTCTTCCTGTGTCACCTTTAACAGCGACACCTCTGACTCAGTGCCATTTCCCAATTCTTGTGTGAATACACATTTACAACACACAACTACGACACAAACAACACTCTGTCTGTCTCTCCTACAAGCCGGCATTTCGTTTTTAATTTTTATCCTAGGGGTGAATTTAATGGATTATCCGTTTGCCAGATTATGATGTAGTCATTTTTGTTGACATCTTGACTTGTCGGTGTCGCGTGGCGGTAAATTTAATGGCAATGTGACACATTTTGTCATTAAATTTAACCCAGGATATTTTTGGTGATTACAATTATTGTCAAGTATCTCCTGACAAAAGGTTCTGTTTATGACTGGGCCAATCACAGACTCATCCAACTGTCTACTTAGGGTCACTGCAGTGATGGACCCTCAAACCGTCCAAAGCTGTCCACTCTCAAACAGGTTAACAGCAAGGATCTCCCTGTATGCCGATGACCTCATGTGTTCCATGATCCTATCAAACCTCCGAGTACACTGCAGCGTAGAAGATGACGCTGTGCCATCACTGAGTGATCTGCAGCACGGTCCTGAAGACACTGAAAGATCTGAATCTCCTGAAAGAATACAGGCTGCTCTGATCTTTCTTGTACAGAGAATCGTGTCATTAGTCCAGCCCAACTTATGTCTACGTAGACGTCCAGGTACGTGTACTCCTAGACAATTTCCACTCGTGTTCCTTTGATGGTGACCAGCTTCACACGGGTCCTTGGGTTTCCTCAAGTCCACTACCATCGGTCTGACATTGAGTGACAGTGACATCGAGTTGCAAGTGGTTGAGTCCACACCACTCCACAAAACTGTCCACCGCTGTCCTGACCCCTGCTGATACAGCCCACCGTGACAGGGTCGTCCAAAGACATCAACAGGTGACAGGACTGTGACCAGAATCTGAAGTCTGAGGTGTAGGGTGTGAACAGGAAAGGAGACAGGACCATCCCTCAAGGTTTCCCTGAGCTGCTCACTACGGTGTGTGACATGTTATTTGCAGATCAGTCTATTGAACCCCTTTAGCACTATCTATCTATCTATCTATCTATCTATCTATCTATCTATCTATCTATCTATCTATCTATCTATCTCTCTATCTATCTATCTATCTATCTCAGCCATCATCATCGGCATAACTAGACACTTTCATCACGCGTACATGACAGGACTAATCAGCGCGGTTGTGTAAGTACTGGTCCTGCGTGGTGAATACATAACCAGAGGAGGTCCAAGGTCTGTTTAATATGCAGGTGTAGCAACATTGTCAACATCCTCTGTGAAGCAGTCAGAAAGATTTCCTATCGATCCCGTGCGTGTGATACACGCAGGCCCCGTTGTGAAGCCACACTCCACTTTATACCGATGGATGATTGACAGGCTGTTGTATTTCCTCAGAAGAACGTGAACCAGTGAACCTGCTTAATAAAACATTAGAAGTGCCTGAGAGGCCTGGCTGAGACGAAAGGTGGGGGGGGAGGGGGTCACCGGTGTTGAACCGCCATCGCGGCCTCAGAGCGAGACGCAGGATCTCCCCATCCTCCAAAGTACATCACAGGGGGTCCATGTGGCCTCATTAAAATCAAGGAGATCACATGTAAGGACCAGAGGAAGAGGGCTAGTCCCAGCTCAAAGCACCTGGACTCCCAGGGCATTACTCTTTGTGGAAACGCCGCCGGAGAACACAAAGATAAAGCCTGAAACCGATGAAAAAATGGACATTTAACACAGCGTTTGCGCTCGCCATCCACTCACTCACTCACTCACTCACTCACTCGGAGCTTCAAAGGTCGGGGCCCGCCACAGCCACGGCGACGGCCCGACTCGGACTGGAAGCGAGCTCACCTGATTGGATTTCTTGGATAACCTTGCTGGATGGGGACATGGAGCCTGGCAGCCAACTGTGTTAAGTGGTTGTCTGAGCCCTCTTTGCTTTGGATGTGCTCCATATTCGGAGACATTCCTGGATCTGTTAGCTCTCCGCTGTTTTCCAGATAAACAATCATCTTTTCATTAAGATGAAGGAGAAAAACCCAGATACATGCAGCTAAACTGCATAATTGGGGCCCGCCAG
>OMNV01006736.1:20749-40239 GCA_900303265.1 Brotula barbata
TGAGGCTTGAGCACCTTGAGGCACACTCGCACGCGCACACACACACACACACACACACACACACACACACACACAGGCAGTTATAGTGTATAGCATTGTGTTCAGAGATCTAAGAGCAAAGTTATCCAACATGGCCTCAGGCTGCTTTGTGCCATCCATCCATCCGTCATCATCCTTCCATCTTCCATCATCCTTCCATCCAACCTTCCTTCCATCCATCATCCTTCCATCTAAACTTCCATCCATCCATCCATCATCCTTCAATCCAACCTTCCATCATCATCATCCATCCATCATCACCCTTCCATCCATCATCATCCTTTCATCCAACCTTCCATTCATCCATCCATTATCATCCTTCCTTCCAACCTCCCATCATCATCATCATCCATCCATTCATCATCCTTTCATCCATTCATCATCCTTTCATCCATTCATCATCCTTCCATCCATCCTTTGATCGTCATCATCCTTCCATCCATCCATTCATCATCCTTCCATCCAGCCTTCCATCATCATCATCCACCTATTCATCATCCTTCCATCCATCACCCTTCCATCCATCCTTCTATCATCCGTCCATCCAACCTTCCATCCATCCATCCATCCCCCTTCCATCCATCCTTCTATCATCCTTCCATCCAACCTTCCATCCATCATCTTATGTGCTATATTTTTCTTTTCTCCTTCAACCACATTACCATCTTTCTCTCTTTCTGTCTGTCTCACTCTTTGTATTCTGTCCCAAAGGAGATGTAAGTACTGCTCCTTAGACAATGATCACACTGAGAGAGAGAGAAAGAGAGAGCGAGAGGGAGAGGGAGAGAGAGAAAGAGAGAGGGAGAGGAGAGAGAGAGAGAGAGAGGAGAGAGCCAAATCTATTATCAGAACCAATCGAGTTGAAAGCTCCTGGATGGGGAGCCCTCCTGGGAAACAGGGGTTTGTGTGTAGTGCAGTGATGACCCAAAGCACCACTACAGCCTTCAGTCATGCAGTCTGAAATCAATGGTAGCCGATCCTCTGGTGTTTATTCTTGAACATTTGTTGCATTGATGTTGTTCAGCTGTTAAGTTTGTGTTATGTGAATATTGTCTTTTCATTATTATTTCAGCGTTGTGATGGTTTGGTGCTTTGTTTGCTGCATTCGATTTGATTTGTGCTGTACGGTGCAGCTGTTGCTACATGATGGTGTTCTGTTTAGTGTTGTTTTACATCATATCTGGTTGTGATTTCATTAGTGTTTGTGTTTTTTGTTTGCTCTAATGTTGTATCAGTGTTCTTCACAGTATACTATGGTATTTTTGAATTATACTGTGCTTGGTCGTGGGCACACTATGCTAGTATTTTGTGTTTTATATTATTCTATGCGTAAGAACACATTCAATACCTTCCTGGTATTCATTAGAGGTCTTGGGTAAATCCTTAATGACTGCATTATATGTGTGCATTCTGGATTTAAAGCCTAGGTTGCTGGGATGGTCTATATGGTTCCATCTCATTCTTGTCCTGTTGAATGATCTTTTAGTGGTTCCGTGCTGTCCACACCGTGCTCTCCTGTTGTATTGGTTTTGACATAAGCATATCTTGGCAGCAGAGAGATTTTTTGTGTGTTTTTCGCTGCTACCTTGATGTCAAAACACGTTCTTTTAACCTCAGCACATGTTCGCTTTTGCTGACCTGCTGGATTCAACACACAGGTGCATTACGAACATGGGCTCTGTTTTTTTTGTTCCTGTAATACCTCTGCTGTAATACCTTAAATGTTAACTCAACTTCAATCAGAAGGAACACTATTTCAGAAACATTGTCTGACACAGCTTCATTTGTGTTTTGCTCACTGTCCTAAATATGCTGTTATTTAGGGGTCTAATCACCAATAGAATCAATCTAAGATCAGATGGGATTCATCAACTTATCTAAAGTAGAAATTGGTTGTCATGAATGAAACATTGACTATTCCTATATTGTTCATATGCCTTCAGGTATGCAAAAACGTATAAAGAAAATATGAAGGTATCGAAGAATGAGAATGTGTTTTTGTTTCAGTGTTTCAAGCTAAACGTGGAGAGCCGCAGCACACTGAAGGAGAGTATCATGGAGGAAGGCCGAGCACTGCTCACTGTCATCATTTCCCACAAATCAGGTACACTCACACACACACATACACACACACACACAGACAGACATACACACAGGTGGCCATAACCAAGCCCTAACACTGTTTCATTCATTATTAATATTTGGATTAACAGAATGACCTTCAGAGAATTCATACGAATGTAGCTGAGAGACAGACGGAGAGAGAGCGCAAAAGAGAGAGAAAGAATTGAATTTCTTCAAATCTTTATTTACCCAAATGCACACTTTATATAGACATTATACGTACATTTCAAAAAGAAAAAGAAAGAAAGAGTAAATGTGGGCGAGAGGCTGACGGGGAGATGTCCTCTATCCAGAGACAATGACAGTGATGCGACTTGTTGGATGAGGGTCTGTTGATCATCTTTCCAAATGGAAACTATTTGTTGAAGAAACGTTGATGGACTGAACAGGAAAGTCACCTGACAGACAGCTGACAGCAGAGCAGTAATCTGTGGGACAGATATTACAGTAGTATGACAAGCTCAAACCTACTCTCTCTGCTCTCTTGCTCTCTCCCCCTCTGCATATTGGTTTTTCTCTCTCATTCAGCTGTTGCTACTTGTTTGATGGTCGTCGTCCAAAATCATCAAATTACTGCAGCCTACACCTGTAGTTGCACCTGTTTCCAAACCAGTGGACTATTTCAACTGGATCACACTGTCACGTGATATCAGAGCTTTATGTTTACCCCATGGGTGCTTTATTTAACACTTTAACACCAACCAGCGGCGACTGATGACTCCAGCTGTTAGAGTCGGACGTTGTACTGTGACATCACTTTACAACACACTGTAACATTATGGTATTATTACCTCAACAAATGTGATGTTTTGTGTGTTAACTTTCAAACCCTACAATCCATGCTGGGACACCTACCAAGGTACAACATCATTATCAGTATCATTAAAGATTAATGTAGTTTATTCAAGGCCAAATAGGTGGTGTGTATGAAATACTATGCTGCAAAATAAAGCTGAAATGTCTTGTGAGAGTACATTGGGTCAAGAAATGTCTCCATGCTTTTCATCTTGTTGGTCTTAAAGGCTGTAGCTCTCTCAAGGACTGGGGAAATCTGACTTCAATAACGTAATTGGATTATGATAGATAAATCTGAGAGATTTTATGTCATTCTGGCAATGTTTAAACTCAGTATCTGACCAGGTTACTGCTGTAATCGATCATAAAAATCAATTTGCGATAAACCTATGGACAAATGCTGCCGCAAAATGCAGGTTTTTGTGAAATTGTGAAATACCTGCAAGCTAATTAATGGGTGGGAAATGGAAATAATGCAAAGAATATATTATTTCGTTAATTGTAATATTGCTGCTGTTGTGTCCTCATTAATGTGATAAAAAGGTTCTGAGTTATCAGATCTGGTCTTGTCTCAATGATTTCAAGATTTAACATAATGACTTAACCCAAAGACACAGTTTTGTGTGTGTAGAGGAGCTTCTCAGTCAGCAGGTGTAAATCCTGCAGTGCAACGTGCACAAATGTTCAGTAAATATGGCGGCCTAATTCTGAATGCAGCTAGAATTATCTTTATATAACTAAATATAAATGGTAGTGCCAGAACAAGATGTCATGTGACACGTGATGTTGAGTGGAAAAGTTGCATTCTTTGACATTTTAGCTTGGTTTATAATGTCTCTCTCTGTTATTTTTATGTGTGTCGCCCTCCAGGTCTGATAGATATCCTCCATATGGTTTCCAGCCAGTGGGATCAGCTCCAGCGGCAGATCCGTCGCCAACACGGCTGGATGCTGCGTGCCCTCCACTGCATCCAGGCCCGCCTTCTCCATGTCGGCCAATCAGATGAGACTGTACGGGTCTCGGAAGACCCATCAACCAATCAGCGTCGGCCTGCAGACAGCCTGAAGGTAAAGAAAACAAATGGAAAAAACAGAAAGCACAGAGGTCTATCATTTAGTTTTTTGTTTGTTTCTCTCTCACTCTCTCTCTCTCTCACACACACACACACACACGCACACACAGTTACAGTTACATGGCAATTAAATACCTTGTTTGTTCCTCCGTTGTCATTGGTTATGGGTTATTGGCAGGATGTATTCAATTACATGTGGCGATGTGTTCTCTTACTCTCACACACACCTTATCACCCTCAGTCTAGGTGTGTGCGTGTGAGATATTTTCCACACACACTAAGACAATACAAGCTTTAAAACATTCCTCTCGGTTTGTATTCTGCCCTCTCTCCTCCATTTCTCACTTCATTCTTTCATTTCCTGTCCTCCTCCGTCCTTTTATATTCCCGTCTGTGCTCATCTAAATTCTCTACCTCTGCTTCCTTCAGACGTTCCATTCATCCTCTGCTCCTCCTTTTCCCTCTCCTTCCTTGTTATTTAAACTTCTTTTCTGTGTCTCATACCTCTGTTCATCCCTTTTCTCCATCCTTCCTTGCTGCATTCTTTTCTTCCAGTTTCTCCATCAATCCTTCATGTTCCATCTTTTCTTCTCTCTTTAATTCTTCCAACATTGATTTCTTTATCGTTTTTTCCCTTTCATCCCTCAGTCCTTTTTTTCATGTGATTCATTTGAATTCCTTCCTCCCCCACCTTTCCATCTTTCCTACCCTCTCTCCTTTGGCCCTAACTTTTCCCTCTCCCAACTGTGATCCAATCTTCCCTTTTCTGTATACCTCCACTGCTCTGTCACATTCATCATCCCTACCCTGTCTGTCTCCTCTTCCTGTCTTGTCTCCTTTCATCCTCCTTGTCTCATTCCTCCCTTCGTCTCTCCTGCTCTTTAACTACTTCTCTCCTCCTCTTCCTCTCCTCCTCCAGACTGTGGTTGTTTTCAGATTGTTTAGTTGCAATTAGAGCTGCAGCAGCCTGATCACTGTGATCAGTCAACAGTGACAGCCATTAACCAGCTACCACCTCTGTGTGTGTGCGTGTGTGTGCATGTGTGTGTCCTTGTGAAAGTGTATGTGTATATTAGTTTTGTGTGTATTTGTGCATGTATGTATGCGTCTGGTGAGCTGATCTGTCTGTGAAAGTGTTTGTAGGTGTGCGTGTGTGTATGCGTTTGCGTGTGTATACGTGTGCGTGAGTGTCCATTAGCTGCTTGGCCGCAGCACATTAACAGTCCATTCATTATCAGAGTGAATCTCCTTCTGTGCTTAAAGCTTTGATCCGTAAAGCCTCCAAACAACAAGCTGAAGAGTGAATTCTGTCTCTTTGCAGCATAAAAACACACCGACAGCATTTACACACACCTTTGATATAGGTGTAGGTTTTTATTTCTATGATCCTGCTTATTCTGAGCTCTAATTTTGAACACTGGGGACCTGCTGAAGGAACACGTGGAGTTTAATGTATGTACTCCACCTCAAAATCTACCATATTTTCGCAGAATTAGATCAAAAGGAGGAACTACTTCACCTTTGGAATACAGACGTCATGGTTCCTTCAGTGACTTCCCCGCTCAGGTTCCCACTACACCTCATTTATGGTGTATTACAGATCATTTTCACCTGTGTCACAATGTCAAACGTGTCACACCGCGTCCTAATATGGTGAACGATTGGAATTCAAACGTGCCGACCACTTGTGTTGCTGTGTGAAACCATAACCATAAAAAAGGTCATTGGCTGTCGGACATGTTATCGATCCACATGCAGATACAGATACAGAGTGTTGCAGTACCATCATCCTTTCCAAACGCTGTCTCCTCTTCCTTTATTATACTTTAGTTTATGCTTACCTTTCCTACTGTAATAGAGTTTTGGCAAGCACACATTCTATGACCCGCTATAAACTTTTTATTCTCCAAAACTGTTTTTACTGCCACCCATTCTGAGTCTCCGTCTCCCCGTGCTCCTTTATTCCATAGACATAAACTGCTCCCTATTTATAATGTGAATCGTTCTGAATTATGTGCTTTTATTTATTTAGTTACTTATTCATCCATCCGTTAAAGTGCTTATCCATGTCAGGGTCACTTTGGGGGTGGAGCCTATCCCAGCAGTCATTGGGTCCACCCTGGACAGGTCACCAGTCTACCAGAGGACTGACACATAGAGACAGACAGTCACAGTCCCATTCACACCTGTGGGCAATTTAAATGCTCCAATTCACCTAAGCTGCATGTCTTTGGCATGAATTTACCGTACCTTTTACCTGTGACAAATATAAAATGAGTCGTTAGTTGGTATCAAATTATAAAGGAGTTTTGTACCCGTAACCACTTGACAGTCCAGATGTTTGAGTGAAGACAGATGTGCTGTGTTCAGGAAACAAATGATAATGTGTGCAGGAAAAAAATCTCTGACTGTGGCTTTACGCCGTGTTCATTATCCGTTGCTGCTCTTTAATGACAATTAGATGCATGGCCTAATTACTGCCACAGACACAGAGAGGAGTCTGTGTGTGTGTGTTGGGATGGTACCGCAAGGTCAAGTAAGGACATAATGTTTCTATATGTATAAGAATAATAAAAGAATGACCAACTACAGAGGGTAGGTAAATAAAGTACAGTTCTTTTATGTATGTGTGTGTGTTCTCGGTGTATACACGGCTTGGTAGTGTACGGTTGTGCGTGTGAGTTCAAGTAAAAGTGAATGTAACCTTGAGTAAAGGGCAAAATAAAGGGCAAATTGAAATAAATTTATCAAATTATCAGGGCTCGTACAATATTTATAAGCAGTGGATCCACCATTCATTACCAAAGATTAAATACCAGCTTGTATTAATAATTCATCCCCTTAATCTTCATTTTTAGTGCAATTAGGAGCTGAAGCAAATGACATATTTCACGGCCACCAATAAGACAGTTAAAGTGTAATTTAGTGAATGTGACGGCAGCAGTTTCTGGACACATTTGTACAAAATATCGGAGGATATTTTAATACTACTGGCTCTGCTCGTGTTACTACTGAATACTGCAGCACCTATGTGAAATAAATAAGGAAATATATTCATGAGGCAGATTAAGTACTTTCTGCTAACCGCTTTCTTGTTCTAATGAGCTCATTCTCGCAGTTTGTGTTGTACATGAGACATATTTTTTATTCCCGGAGACCCACAGTAATCATTCAGGAACGTTCACAATGAGGCTCCTTCAATTTTATCTTGATTTAGCAAAACCAACAAAGAAAAAACAGGCATTTGTATTGTCACACGTCATGTGATGCATTGTTTTTGTACGTGGTGGAGTTACTTAATGTCAGTACTTTGTTGATCAGTACATTGGCCTATAGATTTGACTCAGACCACAGCAACAGCAGTTGAAAACGCTCCAATGTGAGTTTCGCTGGGACTGAATCACCGAGGTATGAAAATACTTTCACATTTTAGGGCTCATTTCGATTTTTCACTGTATTTCTTCATCTTTCGTTTTCCTCCTGTGTCCGTTTCGTCATCCCTCCGTGTTTCATCCATCCTTCCACGTCAGCCCTCTCCCCCTCCTTTTCTGTCTGCACTCTTCCTTTTCTCCCTCCCTCCTGCCATAATTTTTAATTCCTTCCCTTTTCCTAATTTTCCTATCCACCATTCCCTTTCAATCCATTACTCTTTCCACTCCCTCATGTTTTCCTGTTCATTTTTCCCCATCTTCCCTTTCTCTTCTACCCTTTGTTCACATCTCCTTTTCATCCATCCCTACCCTGATCAGTCATTCATTTTTTCTCTATACTTTCTTGTTTATGTTCACACCATTTCCTTTCCCTTCTCTGCCTCTTCATCTCTCCTCTATCTATTCTTCCATCTTTCCATCCTTCCCTCCCTCTGTCTGTCCTTCTTGAGAGGTGAGATTCATGTAAATGTCAGGAAATATCAGAGCCGGGCACTGGGATTAGGCAGCGAGGAGAAGATACACTGATACCAGCAAATACAACGTTTCCACACAGTGGCCAGCACTGGGTATTAGGACACACACGCACATGCACACACACACACACACAAGGACATTTCATACACATTGAATGAGAGTTAAGGTGTGTGTGTTATATCGGAATATTGTCTCACATCTGCAGTTTTGCTGCATACAGAGTCATTGCAATTTTGTAGTGACATCTGTAGTGTTTTGTTGCACATTGAAGATAAGTAAAGGTGTGTGTGTGTGTGTGTGGTACAGAGCAAATACTGAAAGAGAGAGAGAGGTAGAAAGCTGTTT
Source organism: Brotula barbata (assembly GCA_900303265.1). Classification (NCBI taxonomy): domain Eukaryota; kingdom Metazoa; phylum Chordata; class Actinopteri; order Ophidiiformes; family Ophidiidae; genus Brotula; species Brotula barbata. Next base: position 29,030 of record OMNV01006736.1, read on the forward strand.
AATACGAGTGTGAAAGCAGTGTAATATTTAACAGCTTAGTAGGATTTGTCTGTCACATTACGAGGGATTGGACAGACTCTACTAACACGCACACACACACTGGAGAAAAGGTGAATGGATGTGTTGTTGTTCATTGCTGCTGCTGCTGAATCGGAATCTTTCTCTGGAATTTCATCACTCAAACATGAAGGAATGTTGGCAGGTAAACCATAAATCATGTACACCATATGGAAGTGTACATTTTCTTCATTAGTGAAGAACGTCCTTCCAAAATGAGATTTCGGGGAAAATGTTCTTGTCTGACAAAGCGATTTTAACACAAACGCATAGCAGGTTATGAGGATAATGTATTAGATTCTGTTTTCTCTTTGAGGAGAGAACCATCTGGTTGTAGGATATTACGATATTTATTTGAAAATTTCTATTTTGGAGAGTCCTGCTAAATTGAGGGGCTCTCAGTTGGTACCTTGAGGAACTAGTAGGCTTTTGGACCTTAAGTCCAGAGTTAGATTAATAACTGGCAAATACAAAGTGACTAATCACAAATGTTTGGTCTTGAAAAATCCACCTAGTAGTCTCAGAACCAATTGACAATTCCTTTTCAATGTTGCTGGCTCCCAAATGTTCCTAAAACATCCAGGTGCTATACTTACTTCCTGTGCCACTTTTTCTTGCAGCAGTGATGAGCTGCATTCCAGCATGGAGGGCTCCAACTTGCTACGGTGCATTAGATAAAACAGTGACAAATTAGAAACTTCTCTGAAAGGGAAAATACGAGAGGCAATCAGAGGTGAACCCGAGAGAGCCAATGTGATGTGCAAAATGAACCAAATGGTAAAAATGTAAAACACACATTTCCGAGTACTTTAAAAATTTTGAATCTGACACTTTGACCTTGAAACCTACACAAAATGCTTTTCTGATCATCAGATCCGGATCGTAGCGATCCAGATCCAGTATTTGGTTTGAAGGCTGGCTGTCCCGCCAGTTGTCTCTGCTACCACTATCTGCATCTAGTGGTAAACAGGTGTTAACACAGGACAATCATGAATGGTTGTCTATGAGCTTACATTAATGTTTTAAAAATGTAATAGCTTGATTGTTATGCATCTGACCTATTTCGATATATCTACAATGTTACAATGGGATACGATACAAAACACTTAAACACAGTATCTAAAAAAAATAAACCAAAAAACAAAACAAAGCACATCTCATGAAAGTACAAAAAAAGTAGAAATTACGGGACTGTACGTCAACAAGCAGTTATTAACAGTTAATGTTATTTTACCCAGGATCCATCTCTTCACGAAGATCTGTGGAGTATTTCAGGGAGCGTGAATGCAGGATTTCATACTTCTGGTCGTTACCCAGATCTTATTAGCATGTTAGAATTGGAATGTACATAGGCCACAGTATTTATATATTTATTTATTTATATATTTATTCATTTATTCAGAGACTGGTTTCAAATCCGTGTTTCTGTGCTCATCATCTGAAATGTAATTGAACTTTACGTAAGCTCTGTTTTTAAGTCTACAGAAAGGCAAAAGTATGAAATATCAGAATGAATTTTACTATCAGCACATACTGTCAAAAAAAAAAACCAAGATAGGCATTCAAAAAGTCTAATATAAATGTTGTTCAAGTTATTTTAATTATTTGAATTCAACCATACAAAACCCCCCACATTCAATTAAATCGAGTTAGATGTAATTTATTGGATTAAAGGAATTAAAATTAAGTTACATTTTTTTTTTTTTTTTTTTTTGGTAGTTGGATTTTTCGTATACTTTTGGTCTCCACTACACTCACAAGATAACACAAATCAAACGCACCTCATGTATATGTTAAATCAGAGTCTGAAAATCTGGAACATACCAAATTTCCCCTGAGGAGGGGGGAGTGACAGGTCGAGATTAGACCATGTTCCTTTGGACACGGGGGACACAAATCCTGTTAGAGAGCTGAACCAAACAGCCTTAAGCGTGCGTGCACATACACACACGCACGTACACACAGAGAGAGAGAGAGTGAGAGAAATACAGATAGAAGCTAATGTTTTGACACATGCAAACATCGCATGTAATGTTTTCTGTCTTGTTATCATTCTCTCGCTCCCTCTCTCCCTCTCTCTCTCTCTCTCTCTCACACACACACACACACACACACACACACACATACACACAAACAGTCCTTGCGCGAGCTCATTGACAAAATTCCTGTCGTTCTATCAGTCAGAGGACAGTGCAGCCTCCAGACATGTTTTATGTGTGTGTGTGTGTGTGTAACAGAGAGAGAGACAGAAATATTCAGGTCAGAAGTGATAAGTGACCTCCCAGGTGGCACTTCACACAGGTTGAACCAAGTTAAATAACATTAACATAGCTTTGTGTGTGTGCGTGTGCGCGCGTGCATGCGTGTGTGTGTGTGTGTGTGTGTGTGTGTGTGTGTGTCTTATCAGTGTAGCTGGTGGAGACAGCTTGTTGGCCCCGGGCCTCTATTTCAACCTACAGACCACACATAGGAGAAAGACACAAAGAGGAGAAAAGAGGAAAAAAGATGGGGGGTGGGATAGAGGGTAGAACAAGGAGGCAGGAGTCAAGGGAGGGAATAGGGAGAGGAGACGAGAGGAGAAAGGAGGAAAATAGGACATAAAGAGGCAGTGGAAGAGGACTTAGCGGTAACAGGAAGCAGGAGTGAAAGAAGAAGTAAAAAAAAAGAGAAGTAGAGGAGAAGAGAACAGATATGGGAGATGATGGAGAGGAAAGGAAAGGAAAGGAGAGAAGGAAATGAAAGAGGACACATCCTGGAGGAGGAGTAGAAGTGGTCCTGGTCACAGCTCGGTTCCAGCTTCCCAGGTGTGAAATGAAGGAAAGTTCCTGGAAAAGTTCTCCTGCATGGTGAGAAGGCACACAGGAGAAAGAGAAAAGCACAGGGAGTGAAGGAGGAGGAAGAGAAGGAGAGGAGGGGCAGATATGAGCGTGTAGATTAGTGAACCTCCTCTGACTGATTTAAATATTGACCCCAGGTTCTTTAAAGCTCTTTAAGTCACATTACAGCGTGTTGGACTCCTGCCTGATACCTGATAGAGCCAATCAGAGCGCTCTTCCTGCTCCCGCTGCTCCACCGCAGCACTTTACATAAATTAAGATTAAAGTTGGGAAGTTTGGAGAGTTAGTTTATCCACACATTGACTCTATCAGGACATGACTCCGTGTTTATACACCACGTTTTAACATGCTAAACTGTTTGATGCTGCAAGCTTTATGTCACATGATCACAGTTATCATAGGCAGTTGGGAACATGTGAATATGCAGCCGTGGTTGCATATGTGGAATAACTCAAGGATGAAAGTTTGCAGTTTTAGGAATTCACTTTGACGGGACAAGATCCAGATATGTACCCACTTGACGAACAGAAAGTCTCTCTGTAAAAAGCTTCAAAAGTCTCACTCTTCTTCCAATAATGTATTGAATCAATGTTTGGCTTACACAGAAATTTCTTGAATATCAAAATGTAGCACAGATATTTTACGCCTGCATGATGAGGCTAGGTTAACATTACGTTATTTTTTATGTTATTTGATTGAAGTTATTTTTGATTTTCCCGGTTCCTCCCCAGTCATTCAGTAGTTTTAAATATAGTGAAATATCACATTTTAACTTAATTAAATTAATTAATTAATTTAAAATGAACAAAATTGAATATTGTAATATGCGTGTGGATGAATATTTAGATACTTAAATCTCTGTTTTTTAGATATACATATATTTGACCAAAAGTTTTAAACGGTGACTTCTTTATAAACTTATAACTCATTTCTTTCACTGTCACAGCGATTATAAGAGTCAACTTTTCTCTGATGAGCTGTAGGTGTGAGTTTATTTGTAATGAAGTGGATTTGAATCTGTTTTGCCTGGCTGCCGCTTCAGTTTCCCATTAGGCTCCTAAAAAGTTTGACTTTGTGATGTTGTTGTTCTCACATCACAAAGCCAATTGAGTAGAAATGATGTTATAATTGACGCTCTATGCCTCGCCTGCACAGTAACGTTCTTAAAAAGTGTTTTGTGACCTTTCTGAATCGCGTCGAAATCTAACGTTAATTATCGCCGATCATCTCCTGCGGCTGATGGAAATGACTGAAATCGGACTAAATGAACGGCCCCCTAAATGCGCACGGTCAGTGAATCTCTCCTTTTTATTCCAAACTTGTTGAGACAAAGTGAATCCTCCCTCTTCTGCGCCCCCTCCTCCCCCCCAACCTGCCTGCTCTGCAACATCTATAACAGCTAAATGAAATATGCAAATAATTGCCGCCGATCCCAATAAGAAATAATTAACGCTGTCTGCTCTCCGTGGCAGCAGGTATTAGCATGCCAAAGCACTCCAAAATGTAATTTATAAAGTGAGTTAAAAAAGCGTCAGAGCTCTTTCTGTGTCTTTGCCGACGGCAATCTGACGTTTCTAATGCACTCTCAGAGAGGAATAAATTGATAGTGTGCAGGCAGGAATTTTCCATTCCTGATATTTCTCAAATATTTAATTACGCGGATGGTAAAAGTGAATATGTAAAGTGTGTTTTTTTTCATGAAGCCACAGATGGTTTGTGTCTTCTTTCCTTGTTAAACATGGATACGGTGGAGTCGAGTAGTTTGATGAAAGTTGCGCGGAAAGTTGTATGTCGGCGGTGTTTGGTTAACAAATAAAAGCGGCAGAGGCCTGCAGAGAGAAGAAATAAGTTTGATTCCTTCAGGGAGAAATTTTGACAGGATGTTGGAAAAAGTTTATTTCTCCCCCAACTTCTTTTAAAACGCTAAACTCAAAAGCAACGTCTTTTACCTTTTTTTCCCTTTCCTTCCTTTCATTCTTTAACCCTTTGAGGTGCGCAAGTAAAGATGTCAACAATGTAGCTTTAGAGTCAGGCGGCGATTTATTTATTTTATTTAAATAAAAAGTTCCATGTAGTTGTTTTGAGCTTCCATGTTTATTGTGATATAATCAGGCCTTTCCTTTTTACAGCCACGCTGTCCATCAGGGGGCGTGTCTGTGCTCACGGAGCCGTTTGAGAGTGTGACGGCTTTGGTGTATACTCTGTATACTCCGACTCTGTAAAATTGGATGACAATTAATGCAAATGAACTATTATACACAATGCGAAGAGTCCTGTTCAACGTCGTGAAATGCTGCCCCCTGATGGATGGGCTGTTCTATGGTTTCACTTATTACGATCCACCCGTGCCCTTATCTTCACGAACACATATTTCTTAAACCACTGGTTAAAATCAAGGTTGACCTTAAATTGTAGTATATACTGTTATGTTATATTGTTCTATATTCTCACTCTCTCCCTCTATCCCTCTCTCTCTCTCTCTCTCTCTCTCTCTCACACACACACACACACACACATGCTAGACCAAACATACAATGACAAATTGAATGGTCTGAAAATTTATACAGTTCTGTCACAGGTTTTAAGAGATTCATTCATAGGCTGATGGGTGAATTTTCTATGACAGTAATCAGGAGATGTTTAAAACATCCTTTTTGCATGTTTACAAAAAAAAAGGATTTCAATGAAACTTTTTACTTTGAAAGATCTTCCATTCTTCTATTGAAAATAAGTAAATTAAAGGCACTAAGTTAACAGTGTTTAAGAGGTTATAGTAGTTTCACAAGCTGGTGAAGCAGCTGTGTCATCATTTAAAATACTGAGGAATTCATCCAGCAACAAAACGGTGCTTTGCTGTTGTCCAGATTTACCAAATTTAAAACCATTATTATTTAACAAATTTGAAAAAGAACACCAAGCATCCCAAAATCAGTCATACATGGCTGTTCTCCCAACAATAATAATGGAGAAATCTGGTTGGAGTTGAAGGAGCATATGTTCCACATGCTGCATGCATACACGCATATACACACACATATTAACAACGGCGCATAGGACATAATAACACAAACAAGCACACACACACCGTCCTGGTAATTACAACCCTCTTCCTCCTCCTCCTCCTCACTGGGAGATGCTCTCAAAGCCTCACAAACAAAACCACATTGTGATATCATTTCACTCATTTGTATTCATACATCAAGACCCCCACCCACCACCCCGCACATACACACACGCACACATACGTAATTTTCGTGATCTCTCTCTGTCTCCTCAGCACATCTTTATTTTTTTCCTTACACTCTCTTTCTCTCTCTCTTAATGATCAAAGACTCTCCATGTTGTTCTTAAATAAAAGCCAACAAGTATGACTGTAAGCAATAATTACTACCACTGCCTGATGCAGTGTGTGTGTGCGTGTGTGTGTTGTATACTCTCTGGTTATCCTTTGATTTTGATTCTCTCTTCTGTCCGCTTCTCAAGTTGCTTATTTTTTCAACAATAATGAAGCAGAGCAAACTGAATAGAATCCGTGGCTTACTACTCTCTGTGTGTGTGTGTGTGTGTCGTCTGCTCTCTCTCTTTGGTGAGGATACAAGCAGTGGGCAGAGGTGCAGGTCGATGAGGAAAAGAGAGAATGAAAGGAAGGAAGGAAAGTGATCTCGATGAGAGAAGAAAAAAAAATCAGAAAATAATGACCACATGGTGGCGCTATACACTTTGATTTGTTCCTTGGCTTTTCCACCAATTTTACTGTAATCTGTTGAAATGATAGATTTTAAAACAAGCAGGAGGGAGGGAGAGCGACGTAGGGAGAGATGTAGAGGCTGAGTAAAGACAGAAATGAACGTTTGAGAGGAAAGGTAGAACAAGGTTGAAGAGTGCTAACAGAGGGAGCGAATGAAGGATGGAGGGATGAGGAGGTGGAGGTGTGGAGGCTGTTTTTGTCTCTCTACCTGTGAGGCACAGTAAATCAGAGGCAGATAAGGTAATTCTGTCCGCTGTAGATCATCGGGCTGCAGACAGTTTTATGGCCAGCAGATTGGCTGTAAGGGCTGCTGATTAGAGAGAGAGAGAGAAAGAGAGAGAGGGAGAGCAAGAGAGAGAGAGACGGACAGAGGATGTCCAAGAAGATATCTAAGGTCTATTTGCATTCTAAAAACAAATACATATCTAAAACTATAAAAACTGTTGTAAAAAAAACCCACCAAGAAATAAAATTTTGTAGGACATTTTTACTTTTTTCAGTTCTGAAAAATGGAATATTCCAGAAAATATAGCACAATATTTAATATTTACATTTAATATTTCATATTTACATTTTTCTGATGATGAAAAACACAAATTAAATACAAGTACATGTAGAACAAATGCTTTAAATATATATATAAAAAAAAAATCTTAAAATTTTTACACTTGACAAATGTAGAACATTGATTTTGTGCTTGTTAATTTTTAAATATTTCTCCATTTAAAAAATATGAAAAACAGCCCCGGAGTGAAGACATATTGGTTTTGAATGCTGAATTCAGTGAAAGGAGCAAAAATATCTCTAGGAAAATTTCAGAATATGATGATGAATGAGTTTGTGCCATCGATTTTTCTGGTTGTTTTTCCACTCTGGATAGTGACGGAAGAAGGAGCTTAGTCTCTGGGGAGTCGGATCTCTGAAGAGACAGACTGGGTTAGGAGCTGAGGTGCTGTTATGTTGCATTTAAATGAGTCACGTGTTCAGGCATGGAATCAGGAAGCCTCCTGGACTTGTTCCTGGGGAGGTATTCCTCACATGTCCATCTGGGAGGAGAACACGGGGTAGAAGCAGAGCTCACGGGAGCGATCCTGTGTCCCATCTAACTTGGGAATCTTTTGGGAACCCCCCAAAAGAGCAGGAGGATGTGGATAGGGAGAAGGACGTTGCTTTGCATTCCACCTCTATGAGTTGAACTCAGACAAGCTATGAAAATATCTGGATCCAGTTAAAGGTTTGCAGGACTTGTACCTGCTGCTGGGATCGAACCTGTGACCTTTTGCTTACAGTCAGACCCAGACTGCACTGAATATTCCGCTCACCAGACTAAAAATTACACATGCCGCCGGTGCTTAATTACAATTTCATGACCTCCTTCAATGAAACGAGTCCAGGTGGGGATGGGGGCTTTGAGAGGGACACACAATGGCTTGTGGGAAATGTCCGTTGGCCCTGAGCGGAGTTACAGTGTATGGAATGAAAGCAGAGGGTGTTTATTTAGTATTTATTCTGCACTTCATCATCTCCCCTCCGCTAATCCACTGGCTGCTGTACGCACCACTGACCACGCCATATCGCTAACCTCTGCCTGGATCACAGAGAACGGAGTGTGTGTGTGTGTGTGTGTGTGAGAGAGAGAGAGGATGTCTATCCCTCCATCTGAAACCTTGTTAAATATTCATTGACAATTATTCTGCTTTGACCGAGGAGTTAGAAGATGCTACTGCAGAGAGAGAGCTGAGAGCTGAAAGAGACAGTGTGAATGTGTTTGTGTGTGTGTGTGTGTCTGTGTGTGTGTGTGTGAGCGAGAGAAAGAGAGAGAGAGGCGTGAAGAATTGAAGATTGTCTTGGAAGTATTATGATGAATTACTTGTATGAAAAATCATTAAATGACCTGCAGACAAACCAAAAATGCAGGATGATGGAAAGCCAACACCCTCTCTCTCTCTCTCTCTCTGTCTCTCTTTCTCTCTCTCTCTAGCTCTGAGCATGATTAGGTGAGAGTATTAAATATTAAATATCAAATCGTGCCCTTGGTCGACTGTGCTCTGCGGGTCTGGTTCTTTGTGAAAGAGACAGAGATGTAGGGAGACACTGTGCAGTTGGTATTGTGTGTGTGTGTCAGTGTGTTATCATGCTGAACCGTGTGACCTCCTGTCACTCATCGTCAGCACTTTAAGAGCGTAGTATAGAGAATAAAAAAAGAAAATTTACTTTAAAGGAAAAAAATTGTTCCTAAAAAAAAGTTCATAATTTTTTGGCCAGTTATTTACAACTTAAAAATAAAAAAATAAATAACAGTAATACTTATAGTTTATATGAAATGCCCACAAAGGATGTTCTAAATAGTAAATCATTTCTTATTGTGCAGGTTTTAGTTGGCCAAATAAAAGTTTAAATTTATGAAAAGTCAAATTCCAAAATGAACCTCAGGCCATTTAAATGTTGACTGATTAAAAACACAACTCAAGTTAAATACTGAATACATTCAGTCCTCATACCAAACAGGACATAAGTCACATCGCTAATTAGTCCCCACTGTCAGTTTTTTCGTATCGTGTTGTGCAAAGTACGTACCAATCACAATCCCAGCTGGAACAGCTCACCAAAAACCATGGTGTTTGTCTCTGTCTTCACCACATTCATTCAAGTAAGCTGGCAAGCTAACACTAAGTCCAGCTAGCCCTGCCTTTAGCTGACCAGCCAACGTTAGCTACTTCCACTGGGTTTGTGTGAGAATAAAGGACATAGCTTACCTATGGAGAGGACATTGTGTGTTTTGCCTCTTTGTGTCAGCGTGCTGTGTATCGTACATCGTCATCGTATCTCGACGTCGTCCATTGTTGGACATGTAGTGGGAATGGGTGTAAAAAGTCAACCTACTGTTGAAATATGCTGGTGTTAGTGTTGACCAATAACATCACTGAGGGCATTGTTTAGAGGGCTTGTAAGGAGCGAACACCATTGTCGTGGCGACAAACGCCCTCTTGGGTGTCATTACGCCGTTACACAGCTGCTAATTCCAGCTCTGACTGGTCCAACTGGTTTTCTATCACCTAACGAGGCCATAAAAGATCGGAGTCAGATCGCAGGCGTGCCCCCACTGAGGAACGAGGAGCGACTCGTCTAATTTAGGGCTGGATTTTTTATTTTTACTCCCGGTGGATTTGGCGCGTCACTGTGGTAACCATAATAATCCGGTGATAAGGCCCTTGGGGGCCATGGTGGCATATTGTGGCAGATGCCAGCCGCCGTAAAGCATTACTCTGTCAGAAACTTTGCTCCTTTCCCCCCATCTCTCTTTTCTCTATCCTTGTATCCCTCCATCAACCATCTCTTTCTCCAGAGCTCCGTCCCTTCTCCCCTCTCATCCTCCTCGTTACCTTTTTTGCCTCCTTTTCTTTCCAACTTCATCTGTATTCCCTGTCCTCCATCTCTTCCCTTTCTTTCCCATTCTGCCCCATGTTTGTCCTCTTTTTCTCTAACCTCATCCTCCTCTCTCTTTCATTTACTTCTGTCTCTCCCTCTATCTTGCCATCCCTCTTTCCTATCTCTTCGTACTTCTGCGGTCCACTCCTCCTTACTTAACTCTCCTTCCTCTTCTGTTCCTGCTTTTTCTTCATTATTTTCCTTCTCTCCATCCCTTCTCCTCTACCTCTCCTCATCTCTCCTGTGTCCTTCATCTCTCTTTTACCTCTCCATTTTCTCCCACCTTCCACTTTTGTCCTCCTCTTTCTCTACTACACCCCCCTGGCCCCCCCACACACACTCTGTATCAGTCAGAGAGGTTGAGGATTGCAGCCGCTGTGTCATGTATTTGCTTTGATTTATGTTCCATATTGGATATTAAAAATAACTGGAATGGTGTCCTTGAAGGGAAGCGGAAAGCTTAGACAGGAAAAGGAGGAAGAGGAGGAGGAGGAGAGAATAAAGGGGAGGAGTAGAGAAGAAAGCATAGAAGAGGGATGGACAAGAGCAGAGGAATTGGAGGAGATGCAGGAGGAAGGGAAGTAAGAGAAGGGGAAAGGAGGGAAGAGTGAAAAAAGAAACATGTACGAAGGAGGGTGGGGACAAGGGAGAGGAGGAAGAATTTGGAGGAAAGAGGAGAGAAAGGAACAGAAGTGAAGAAGGAATATTAGTAAAAACAGGAGAACACGGAAGGAAAAGTGGATAACGACGAGAAACGAGGGAGAGTGGGAAACAAGAAGAAGAGAAGGAAGTCATGGAGGAAGATCAGGAAGAAGCGGAAGAGGAGAGGAAGAAAGAGAGAGAGGATGACTCAGGAATTTAGGAGTGGGGGGAGGATGAGGAGGAGGAAGACAAGGATAAGAAAAGTACATTTGGAAGAAGAGGAGGTGAAAGAAGATACTGAGAACGACAGGAAAAGGAGGAGGAAGAGAAGGGCATTGTAATACAAAAGGAAAATGGAGGAATAGGGAAAGCTATGAGGAGGAAGAAGAGGTAGAACGGCACTCGCTCGGACACTCACTGTCACATAACTAATGAATGAGAATTACCCAGAATGCAACATAATTACATTTAATTTACCCCCAAAAATCCCCCCCCCC